>PNEQ01040707.1:0-35693 GCA_003012365.1 Medauroidea extradentata | reverse complement strand
GGACGAGAGAGTTTGTTTTGAACAAGCATCGTCATGTGACGTCACACGTGACGTTTTTTTATTGCTGCCAGTTCTGCCCTTACTCGCCGAGCATGGGCAGAAATGGCAGTCATTTCTGGCAAAACTGGCATCTGCTAGTCCCACCCGAACAGCATACCAAAAAAACACTTCCGGTAAAACGAACGCCTTCTGGCAGAAACTAGCAGAACTGGCACAAAACTGGCAGACTGGCAGACAACGCGAACAAACCTACTGTTGTTGACCTTGTCCCCCATATTTAAATTACAAACAAAAACTTTTTAGATTTAGATTTAGTTTATTGCATCCTTGGATATTTTTTTGTGTACATTTTTGCACAAAGATATCGGACAAGTCATATTTACAGTATACAATCAAATGAATAAATGACATAAGTCGTACATTTAAAATTAGACACTAAAAGAGCGAAATTCAACATTTCTTGTCGGTGTATTCATTTCCTGGTTTTTGTCTTGTTACATATGAAACAATAAATAGAGTAAGGATATTGTAAACTGTTTGCTACGAGAACCATACGTTTACATGTCTAAAATTAAATGCTATTGGTGTTAAATTACTGGGGTTGAAAACATCAGTAAGTGAAACTGAATCGTCGTCGAATGTACTACTCACAACACAGCAGTTCTGCAATAAACATTAATCGCAAGTCAAGAGTATTTAGGTTAAGTACATATGAACACTGAATTTATTAAGAAAACTATGACGAGCATTCCAAATTTATCTAAGCCTACAACGTTATAGTTTTAATTACTTTCAGGTAACGATAGAAGTTACATTCGTTTTCATTCATTACAATAAATACAAAAAACCCTATTTCCAAGTTTCCCTGTGCAATATTACAGAACATAGAGTAAATAATAATAAATACTTGCTTGTTTACAATAGCTTATTTCTCATTGGCTGCGCGACAGATACGTCACAAAAATGCAACGATGCCTTGTCGTGCTATCGTAATCATACAATTCCGACACATTACGACACTCGCTATCGAGTCAAACATTCCTCTAGAGGAAATATTCCGACAGTTTCAAAAATTGAGCCCCCAGGAACCAGTTCCGAAGAGCTGGATGTGGTTTCGGATCCAAATCTGAAAAATATCCGGACCCTCTACTGGCTACACGTGCGTCACTGTTATACCTCGCGTATGCGACGCGCTTACTGTTTGCGCATGCGCAGACTTAAGTTCTTTAGTGGCCTTATTCATAGTCGTGAGATAGTTCCGAGATGATTCTGAGATCATCTTGTGCCAGTTAGTCCAGGGTTGGTCCTGACTCGGACTAGCGTTAGTCCGCGTCTATGAATAAGACAAAAATTAGTCCGACGATAATCCCGCACTAGTCCGGGTCAAAAACGACTATGAATAAGCCCCTAGAAGATTGGCAAGGGGATGTGGAGAGGCCGGCCGTACCTGAATCATAGTTACGGAAACAAACGAAGCTGGCTTCATCGTGTAAGTACCTGGACATAAGTGAGGTCCTGGATCTTGGCGCTAGTAGTAGCAAAATCGGTAATCTCAGTAAACGGATGTAGCCTCGCACAGGCTATCGTCATCAACCGACCATCAGTGACTATTAGTGTCGTCAGCGATATGGGAACTATAGTTGACATAACTGTTAACACTGGCCAGTGAAATCAGTGAATAACGGAAAGCGGCCTGCATTGGAAAATGGAACCATTTTGTTGTATATTCTTTTGACTTCCACACTTTCTACTAAGTGATATTATAGTATAATACTACCTATGTATAGTTTTTTCTAGTCTAGTTAAATGCTCATCAATTGCCACATACTCTTAAAGAATTTAAAATATTAAATGTAATTCTTTTCAAGATGACGAAGTAAATGCCATCTTTGTGGAAAAAAAATTTAGGGAAATATTACTGAGCTAATTTCTCTTTTCGACACTATAGTCCGTGGTCTAAGGTTGGTGTGTGTGTTTGTGGAAATGAAAATGGCGGTGCAAGATGGAGGGGGAAAGGATGAATTGAAAACACAGTTTATTACAAGGGAAGGGACGTACAGACTAATGACTCTATCAGAATATTCTCGGCCCAACAGGGTGGGCTATACAAATTCCCAAGGCAGTGCTGCTGTTCGTGTGTCTTTTGTGACTTTACCTGATCCGGGTGGTAACGGTGACAGAATTTGCTTCAATTTTGGCAGAGAGCTGTATGTTTATGTGTATAAGGGCGTCAAGAAGGTTAGTGTTAAATAAGTGCATTACAAACTTTAATTTTAAAATTTGGACATAGTTTGCTGTGTGTATCGTACTGTGTGGAGGTAGAATCTATTACCTTTATTAACAAAAGCCATCACACCTAACCTATACGCTTCAACTGACAGTTGGGTTTTGGGTGCTGTTTTGATAATCCTTAAATGAGGTTTTTATTTTTTCAGGCTGCTGATTTAACTAAACCGGTTGACAAGAAAATGTATAAAGGTACTAATCCAACATGTCACGACTTTAACTCGGTCACTATGACTCCAGATAGTGTGAGTCTTGTGGTGGGGTTTTCGACGGGTCAGATTCAGCTCATTGACCCTATAAAGAAAGAACTGAGCAAACTCTACAATGAAGAGGTATATGTATTAAGTAGAATATTGTTTTGTTTAATACTTGCAATGTAAAGTTATTTATATTTCAGGCTCTCGTAAAGTGGAAATTAACATACTTCTTATTAATTATGTATAAGTTCTGTAGTAGATTTAGGTTGACTGAATAAAATAATTTCACCCTTAATAGAGAGACTGCCTGGTAGCCAGTTCTAAACCACTTGCTTCAATTACTTCCTCAACCCCCTCCTAAACTAGGGATGTAAATATGTATCGAATATATCGGAATATTCGATATTTTGGCTCGATACTATCAGCAAAATTGAATAGTATTAAAATTTCGATATATCGATATAATATTTTTAAAATATTCATATTCATGTGAATATTTTATTGTTTTGTAAAATGAAAAAAGACTTTTATAGTGTAAGTGGTGTGAGGTGTAGCTTGTGTTTTTATTGTCGTGCCATGAGACATAATTAGAAAATAGTATATTAAATAATTTTCCTCACTGCAAATTAACGAAAGCATTCTGTCAATTTACTTTAAACAGCCTATCAAGTTGATTACTCTGACAAGTTAAACATTCTATCAATGAACTTGGAATTAATTAAAACAGCAAAGAAGAAAAATGCATCATGACAATGGAAGTTCCCCTTAATGTCGTACTACATAAAATATGTTTTCTCAAGAAACAATTGTAGAATTGTCAACATTTTAATAAACATGAATGTTGGCAGTGTCCGAATCCAATATTTAGGTAGGCCTACATCGAATGTCTTGTGGACGAGATGACAAGGGACAATTTCTGCCGCTAGTTACTCTGATATCGGTAAGGGTAAATTTAACTAGGCTTGGCAAGGAGAGAAGTCATTTAATATTAAAGTGAAAAAAAAAAAAAAACACAGTTATGGTTTAACAATTATCAACTTCGTGTAACTTAAAAATGAAAGCTCTAATTGGGCATTTTACACCTCTCACCAATACCAGCGCTCAAGCGGTAGAACGTTTTTCCTGTAGTAATCTTTTACCATTGATCTTTCCAACCTGCAGAAGAATTAATCTTAAATATGCGTATGCCTTTTTTTTTTTTTTTAACCAAACCTTCAATACAATCCCTAACTGATCATAGATCATGTCCGATTGACTTCTGGAACTACCAATATATAAATACTTGGTAACTCTTTCTTGTGTACAATCCTTAAATCATGCTAAATCGGCGATAATTTACTTATTTTCTCTTTTAGTAATGTTACTTTGCTTATGGGAAGAACGTATTTGTAGTGTTCTTATTGTCATAGGCGTAGCCTCGGAAAAGGAAGGGGTGGGAAGGGGGCACAGAGGGTCACGTACCCAACTACACAATATTTTAAAAAAATGATAATGATAATGCCTGCAAAATACTGTAATTACTTTTTAAATTATTTTTTAACAGAAGATTTATTAAATTTCTAGCCAATATTTGTATTGTATTACCGTAGTTACATATTTTCAGCAAGTTCTTGTAAATTTACACTTTTTATTCGTGGTTTTACTACAAATACTAGGTAATGAGCCCTCCCCCCCAAAAAAAATAAACTTGGACTCACGATACGCCTATGCTTATTGTAGGATAGAAAAGAACATTTTTGAGAAATATTCATTTCGACATATCGATATTTGGTTCGAAATATTCACAGCACATGAATACTATTTTAAGTAATCGATATATCCATATTCGATATTTTTCTTCGATATTTCCATCTCTATCCTAAACCTTACAATCCCTATCACCGTTGTCAACTCCTGTGAAAGTAAACTCCACTTCCTCACCTATCTCTTGTGGCATTTTCCACTTGCTTGAAAGTAATTTTCCTCTGTGCACACTGAAAACTGACAAATGTAGAGTTTTCACATGATTGCCTGCAACAAGTGCATATGATTTATTTTTTAACAACTGGCAGTAAATTAATCAAATCCAGGCACTAATGAAAACATAATTTTTTTGGGGAACATCTTCACATCATATGAAAATATTTAAATTACAAAAAAGAGCTGTACGTATAATTATAGGTGCTAAAAAATATGAATAATATAAATACATCTTTAAAAAATTAAATATTCTCACCTTTTATTCCCAGTATATTTATTCTATAGTTAAATTTGTTTTAAAAAACCAAATGCATTTTGAAAAAAATTCTGATATTAATTTACATAATACCAGAAATAGTAGTAAGTTTCATGTTCCATAGACAAGAACAAAAAAAATTTCGGAAAGGGGTGATATACTCAGGTATAAAAATTTATAACAAATTATCATCTCATATTCAAGACTTAAGTAAAAATAATACTAAATTTAAATCCAAACTTAAGGAATATTTACTGTCACACATCTTTTACTCAGTAGAAGAGTTCATAAATGCTTAACATGTAAAATTGTGATGTAGGCTATAAGTTAATATTTAATAGCCATTGTTATATAATATATTGATTGTGACGTTATGTAGCCAAACATTTTTAAATTTTAGTAAATTATAATATAAGTAGTTATGTTTTATATTTATTGTAAATTGTGTGTTATATACAGATTTGACATATTCCATAGCTATAAAGCTTATGCTTGTTAATAGCTCTACGGAATGAATAAATAAATTTCCAAAATCTGGGATTAAACGTTTCTCCAATTTCAATTTTCCGCTCCAAAAATAAATACATGCATTAACTAGACTTAGCTAACATTTTCATCGTTGTAATAACAAACAATAATATTTACTTCAACAGAATTAGCTGGGTTTATTATTTTTTTTGTATTATTTAACTACAGAACTGTACGATCATTGCATAATTTCTACCAATGGGATAATGTATTACTTGTTTACATAACCAAAAGATGTCGTATTGCACTGATCAGCCCTACTGACTCCAGATTGACCAGTGCAAAATATATTGTTTACTGTGTGCACCCGTCAGTGCAACACAGCAAGTGGAAAATGAAAACTACCTGCATTCCCGGTGAGTTCTGGTAAGTGGAAGATGTGAAACTCAGCCAGCATGCAACCAGTCCAGTGTAGCAAGTGGAAGATACTATAAAGCATAGATTGTCTACCCCACTCAGTTCTGCCCCTTAACCCTCTTCATGCGTTCGTCAACTTTCCCCTTCCTCTGTCCATTTGCAACATTATTACAGACTGTTTAGCCTTTCTACATTTTATTTTTCCTTCACAGAGTTCCACCCCCAAGTCCTTTAACATCAATGATGGTCAAAAGTTTCCTTTACCCTCACTAGCGTGCTTACTCCATTTACAGACCTTCCAACTCTCACGATTTGTGGATAATCTCACGTCCAAATGGTGGTTCCTCACAATTTTTTAAGGGCCTAGAATTTGTTTAGTTATATTGTACCAGGAATAAGAAAGCTTATTTGTAGCAATATAACTTAACTGTAAATAAGATGTTAAGATTGTCTTTATTTGTGGCATTGCTGTGTCAGTATGCTGATTTTTTTTTGTGTTCTGCATCAGTGTTTTGTGTTACCTACCGTCCACTGGTGTAATGTAGTTTGTGTTTGTACATTGACGCCGCGTCCGGGGAGAGTGAGGTAGGAACGGAGCTGCGCCGGAGTGCTCTAGGCGCCACCCGGCTAAGCATGTAGACGGGAACACGAGGCTCGATGGGTCGTGGTCTGTTCGTGCCGGCATGCTCCTCTCTCACCTGGTGAGTCGAAACAGCTGCAGTTCCAAATGGCGAAACAAAGTAAAACACTGGGCTGGATAGTTGCACACGTGCGTTATGTTTCTCGGTGGACGAATCAGAGTCCTGAAGCGTACAACGTCTCTCTCGTTACGTCCGTCGCGGCCGCTGCTTCCAGACTGCC
The DNA here is from genome assembly GCA_003012365.1 of Medauroidea extradentata. Lineage (NCBI taxonomy): Eukaryota > Metazoa > Arthropoda > Insecta > Phasmatodea > Phasmatidae > Medauroidea > Medauroidea extradentata. The sequence goes on along the minus strand of PNEQ01040707.1, from coordinate 29,249 downwards.
TTCTTCGTGCCCTGGTAGAGGGAGGGGGCAGCAAAGTCGTGTGTCCTGCACTGGCAGATGGCCGTGCGGCAGCTGGGATGGCAGGTGTCGCACGTCGGTGTCAAGTTCACACATGCCCTGCCGCCGTCACTGATCTGCCACACACACTCTCAAGTACCACACATCTGCCATTACCAACCAGCGCACACCTGCCACTGACACACTCTGCGAACACGTGCCGCAGCCAGGCGCAACTCCACCTGGCCTCTGGCCTGGTAGGACGACAACGTAACATGATATAGGCCTATACCTGGGCCGGGCCATGTACCAGGTGTGCTCAAACAGGTAGAATGAATTGAACCAATACGTTTAGTCATCAGTTGCAATATTTTTACTAATATTTAAATGCCTCTTTATTTTGTTTTAAAATTTGGGCCATGTGCGTTAACATTTCCAGAATCCAAAAATTAGAAAATTAAAGCATTCACAAGAAGTGAATGTTTTATAGTAGTCAGTAGTTAGTTGGTGTGAAAGTGTTTGTCCTCGTCCTGCAATTGTTTGGTAAATGGTGGAGCCTATTCATTTAACGTGTTTCTAGTTGTAAATGTTATAGTCTATACAGAGTAAGTTTTGCCCAATTTTGTCATTTCTCTTTTGAGAAGAACATCTTAAATAAGGTTGCAGAGAACGTGTTTTTCAAGGAAGTCCGGATGATTTAAAAATCAACACAATGGAGTTGCCAGACAATTTTTTCTGAAGAGGACTGTCAATCAGCCAAACTTATATACTGTATGGACCAGGGCTCGATCTAGGGGGAGGGGTGGCAAAGGGGGCACGTTCCCCGGGCAGCAGTCTGAAGGGGCGGCAAATCCTGCAGGTTCAAGGTACTACTGCCCTTAAAAATTGTTTACAAATTGGGGGAGGGGGGGGGGGTTGAAGTACTTTGGCCCCTGCCATAGGAAAATTTGTAGACCCTGCTCTGGTACAGACTATACAAAAAATGATGAAATTACACTCACCATCCATTACGAAAGATAAGATATGCTCACTTAGCCCCAAGGTCTGTGAAATAATTACATATAGTGAAGCTGCAGCATCCCTGGTTTATTTACAGACTTAAAAAGTAACTGTTTTCTTGAAGTGGCTCGAAACATATTTGAACATCTGTGGAAACAAGTTCTATCCCTTTCAGTGCTAAATAAATTTGCAAAAGGCATAATGGATTGTAATTCATTACACTAGCAACATACATATAAACAATATCATAGACCTATAAAACATTCAGTAGACTACCTGTACCAGTACCTACTTAATCTTAACAATATCTGCATGTACTGTACTTTGTAGTTTGTCATGCTTTGAAATGTTTTTACAGTAATGTTAAATAAGTAGTCCTAAATGTTGTTGCACAAAAATTAGACAGTGCTGATAAATGTTTTTAATGATACGACAAATAAATATTTGTGATTATCCTGAAAGCTAAACTGAAATGGTGTCGTCCTAGACAAAACTTGAAAAGTCAGTTCTTAAAAGAGTTACAAAATGATTCTCTTAGTTGACAGATTTGTCGGTTCGTGTATGACTGTCTGCTGTCATTAGGGTTACCAAATGCTGTTTGTGAAATGTAAACTTTATGCATTTTTTATAGCTTAATCATTAAAATTGTAATACTACATTCATGTTAATCAGCACAAACTGATGAAAAATCACGCTTATAGCTCAATATTTGTATACATATTGCTTTCGGGTTTATTCATCTGTGACCAGAAGTAGGCTAAAATTTTAAGAAGAAAACTGATTTTAATTAGAAGTTTAGCTTTTTTTAGGTTGTATATAATCATAAAATTCAAAGTAACCTTCTGAGTTTGCCGGTACAATCTTGTGTATTTTTGTTTTTTGGTTTTGAAGATAATTAAACTTCCACATCTTGCACCCCTGTACAGAATTTGGTCTGTAGTTGAAGTGTAAATTTAAATGGGAACTCCTGTATTCACAAATACATACATTAAATATTGATAGAATACATTGGCTGGTATTTAACTCTTCATGTGTCCTCTTCAAGTAATATTGCATTATTTTGTTTAATTTTTGCAAAATGTGTGTCAAAAGCCAATAAAGGTTACTGCCATAGTATTAAGAACAGAAACAGCAGATCTCAATGTCATTTTTGGAAATATTTTGTTTAATTTTTGTGAAATTTGTGTCTGAAGCCATGGAATTTTCAACAGAAAACATGAAAACATCAGATCACAAATGCTTAGATAGGTCTACGTACAATCAGTGTTATTGATCAAACACTGTTGTAGCAATGGTTTGCGCAAGTCTAACATTAAAAGGTGTGTATTACACAATGAACATGTTAGAAACTATATAAATTGTAGGAAATGGTATGATTATTACAATGTTTCCCCTGGGCATCCAGACAAAGGATTGATTTTTCTGGAAGTCTGGTAACCGTAGCTAATCAGATAAGAGCTCAGCCCTTTAAAGTTTAAGGGTAAGAAAAACTCGCTCACTGCTAACTTATATGTATTATTATTATATATTTACAAAATGTGTATGTAAGACATTAGACTAGAATCCTGGTGAGAGTATTAAGAGCATCATTAAATTATTTAATTAGTGTGGATGATATTTTGGACTGTTCTTGAACAAATGATTGTAGGTAATTTGATTAAATTGCAGTGCCTGAAGTTACTTATTTGTCAAATATATTTAAAAGTAAACCTCATGAAAGTTTTTAGAACCTCATTTGTTCAAAACATGAATAATCTAGTTATGTGTTAAGTAATGAGCTAATGTACACATCACACTCTTGTTAAGCTTGTCGATAATACATTGAAAAATATGATCTTAATTTTTTCCTGTACAGATGTGACAGTTTTTTTGTTGCCTGACATTTTCTCGGCCTTTCTGTTTTGTATGTAAGTTGTAACTATAAAGATGTTTTGCCTATTGTCGTCTATATTCTCATCTAAACGTTGCGACACGAGAGATAGAAACCTTGTTTTCAGCAGTAAACACCTTATCGAACTAGATCCTCTTGTCTTTCAACCCATTTTGAGTTGCTTAAACAAGCATCCGAGCCCTGAGTAGTCTGGTGTCTTTGAAGATTGGCAGCAAGAAGTGAATGATTTGGAATATTAACTGAAATATCATTGCCTCCATTATTGTTTCAAAAGAAACAAACTTTCAGTATCTTGTACATAAATGCCAGACAACATTTTTAGTTCTGCGATAAACCTGAGACGACTTTTCCACTGTATAGGCATATACAGTAAATTCTGTCTTATAGTTTGACTGACCTTAGGATCTCCGCTTCAGCCAGGGGCTCTGTATTGTTCATTGCACGGCATTTGTCATTACGTAGCTCCATAAGATCATCTGCTGTTTACTTATGTTTTACTTCCTACATTGAGATATGTAGGCCTATAAATGAGTAAAGTATGTTTTTTACATAATAAGACTTAAGAAATATTTAAACAGTGGAGCTGTAAATACAAAACTCTTAGGAGCAAAGCTTTCAGATGGCTTTCTTCCAATAGGCAGAGTTGGGATTGACAATTAAAATCATTAGCTTTTAAAATTAATTATATACATTTTGGGAACTTTTTAACATAATCAATACTTGTGAAACTAATTAGCTGCAACTTTTAATCATTAATATTATCAATTAACAATTAAAAGTAAGTGTGGTTGATTTCTATATATCTGGAGACAGATGACTGCACTAGAAGATAACTGTTAGGTCTATGACAAATAGCAAACAGTACTTTTGCATGGTACACATTTGTTGCCACTAACGCTATATTTACGAAATGAGATCACTCATACGTGACATAGTAGGTGTCACATCTGTTTTGTACTACGGCCGTTAAATACTATTGTGCACAGCAACATTGTTGTTAGATGAATCATCACTCTGCATTGAGTGTTATTTTGCGCTTTGGTTTTGTGAATCAGACCCGCTATTGGTATTATTTTTTGAATGCTTTTAATTTTAATATTTTATAATGTCATTGCAATGGCGGGACCACATTTTTTAAGTGATGGAAGCAATGTAGTCGTAAGTTTTAAGTGTCTGTTATGTGCACCAAAATGTAAATGCAGTAGGTACATCAAGGTGTATCAGGATGGCTGCAAATTGTGAATTGTACTTTCTCCAGCAATTCTGGCGGTGCATCCTGCAGAAACGTTAAGTAATTAACTTCATTGAGGTGGTCAGGTAGCAAATAAAGTCACAACAAATTATTGTTGACAATGCCAATGCACATGTTGACACTGTAGCACATTTGGATGCCCATAGGGTGCATGTGGTGGGCATTGATGTGGCTGTTCCTCTCGCTATTGTACTCAATTTAACCATTCAATGCTACAATTTGCATGGCTCAGAATGCCATTGTATAGCCTACCTCTGCGGGGTTACGCTGTGCCTTCGTATTTTTATTAGCATTACATTTGCACAAAAGGTACTTTTCCTTTCATTTTGTGCGATTAGCAATAATATGCATAAAATTTTTCATTACCGCTTAGTATTTAATAGTTACTTACACAAATGGGTTGAGAAACCTCTATATAAGCAGTGAAGGGGAATGTTGCATCAACCATATTTTCACAGATTTACTTGCTCAGATTCTTAAAGCTGTATGCCAATTTTGGTGGCTCTAGCTCTTATACTTTCTAGTATTTTTCAAAATTTGGTTTTCAATGTTGTGTAGCTTCCTTAATATTCACCACATAATAGTATTGTTCAATGTAACCTCTCCTTATTTAGGCCTAACATTAACAATCATGTCCCCCTGTGTTTGGCACATGAATTCTGGACCACGCTGTATGTATGGCTGGATTTTACGACATGCTTTTAAATAATTGCATCTTAGGTTGCAGTTTCCTGAGTGAGAGTACGTGCATGTACATACCAATTCTTTTGAGGAAGTAAGAATTTCTTGCCTACATAACGGGGGCTGTGTTGCTGTCAAAGCAACAGGTGTACATGTTTCTTGTAAACAGTGCGTTCTAGGCTCTTGAAATAAGATGACCTTTTTTGTTCCTTATGATGTACTGTTCTAAGAGACAACATAAAATGTTCACAAAACCTGATTTTATTCAGTATGTTATTTTCATGAATGTGGAAGATTTGAAGGCTGAATGTTTTACAAATCAAAGATATTGGCAACATTTTAATATCACCCCAAGGATCGTAATTTAACTCCTAACCTTTTATGTTTTGAATAAATATTATTTTTAAACCTGATTTTCAAGGGCTCATACCTCCTTTAATATTCATGTGTCTTGAAAGTGTCCTGTATAATGTCTACATGGTATTTCATGAGAAATCACCTCCTGGAATGTGGGCTATTAATTTCCTTACATCCTGTGTAAGTGATATAAAAGTAATATATACTTCTCTTTCTTATATTATCTATTTTATAAATGGAAACGTAACAAAAATATATTGTTATAGAAAAGAGAGAAAATGAATAACACATTATTAGGGCTAGGAAAAAATCGTGCGATTTCAGTGACCTGCATGCTAGAATCCAACGTCCTATGCATTTTCAAGCCTAGCCTATTAGTTCATTGTCTGCTGTCTGAATGAGTAGCAGGTAACGGACAAATGGTAGGGCTTCGGTATACACATGGATAATGAATTCTAGCATATTGGTCGTTGAACTTGCGAAATATTCCTAGCCCTACACATTATTCAAGTATGAAATTAGTTAATTATACTGTACACCTCTGATGTCATAGTTTAAATACAAAAAATATTCGCTATTGATTCATCAGAACATGCATCATAACTTTTAAGTTCTGAGGAATTGTCGTTATTGCTGTGCGTTAACTGTTACATATTCTCAGCGTGTGGTGTTTGGTCCCAAACAAATTCTATTGGTTTCATATAATCATCCACGCACTAGCCACAGTTTTCAGGATGAAGTTTCACACAGTCGGGATCAGTTGCAGTAAGCCTCATAGAATGGATGTATATTGTACGTAACATTTTTGGTTCTAACGATCCTCAGCGTGTTGGGATATAGAGTTGAAGCTTTTAGTCTTTCTTTTGAATTTTTCATTATATTTCTTAGCTGAGACATTTTTGAAAAATTTTATCGTTTGTTGTTTATGTTGGTTCATTGCTTTATGCTGTAAGAGCAGTAAACTCCAAACCAAGGTCCAGTTTTCAGTTGATGAAAATGTTGGCTTCATGTGTTAACTATGCTTTTTTTTGTTTTTAAATTGCGGCTTCAGTGGTTTTAAAAAGTTGCAGTACAATCGCAATCTGTAAATGTAAGGAAAGCGGATAGACTGAGGCATTGTGTGGATTCCAACTTCAGTGCTAATACGTATTTCCATATTATTAATTTCATTAACATTATTTTGTAAGGTTTTATTGTCCACTATTAATTTTGCAATGAAGTTCCATAACCAGTTTAAGATACTGTTTTTTTTAGTCACTTTTTAAAATTTTAAAATGATGAATGGTAACCTATAAACTCAAATGACTCCTTAGTTAACTCATCGTTAAGGTATTTAAAGCTCTTATTTTTATGATATAAAAACTAATGAAAAAATTAAGAATCAGTGTGTTCCTACCTGTAGGCAGGTCAAATTGTGGATGAGAGAAAGCAGGGGTGAAGGTTTGGCCAGCTGCTCGACTAGCGAGACATGCCTGTCCCCATCTGGCCTGAACATTGGATGAGTTGTGGTGAAATGATATGGAGCAACAACAGAATGAGAAAGGTGGGGAAATGGGAGTTTCCCCAAGAAAACCCGCCAGCCAATGGCACCACATTTCCCACATGCGGAAAATTGAAGACCCCTCAATCACCGTGGTCCCATAATAACTTTATTTAATAGTTCTTAAAATAGGTCCATAGTAATATTATATGATAATTCGTAAATGTTTCAGTGTCAAAATTTATTATTGAATCTTCTAAGCTGTACAAAATCTTTTTTTTTCTATCCCATTTCAAATAACAATTTTGTCCAAAAATTGGTTCAAAGTATAAAAGATGAACATGTTACAGTATGTTTAGGAACACTATAACTGTAGTCGATTGCTCCAAAATGATTCTAGGTAATAGTGATGTCTTTTTCTCTGGCTTGGAGAAATGAGCGTGCATGCTCTCTTGTACTTACCAGCTGCCTCATACGAAACTGGTATGCTGTGTCTTTTTCTATTGCATGGAATGGTACATGCTACTGTTCTCTATTGCGCACTCTTCACTTGCTCGTATTGCCACATTTTAAATCACAGCAAGGTGACTCTTGGCTGATTTTAATTAAGCAACCTAATATCACAGTGTTCATAATATAATTTTCTGTAATTTGATATAAATTAAAATTATGAAACAGATGAGTGTAGACAGATAGTATTAACTCAACTGTTTATACCTGGTAACTAGGGTATAGGAACCAGTAGAAAATATAGACAACCTAAATTTTGCTTTTTCTGTATGCTTTGTTCTCTCAGTTAATATTGAATTAGTTTGGAAAGCAAATGAACAAATTAAAAAAAAGTTGTTACAGTAATTTAGGGTAGCCTTGACCTGATTTCATTAGGTAACCTATTCCTAGTATGGTGTTTTATGTATTATGATTGATAAAAAATACTTTTCATTTGTCAAAGTGGGTAAAGGTCAATTGTAGTTGGGATAAAGATCATAAATTATTAGGTGTATGATTGTAACAGCTCAGCATCTTGTAGAGCTTTATCAGAGACAATCACAATTTTACAATGTTTTTATTTAATATGTTATCAATGTTTGGGAAGGGAAGCAAACATATATTGCATCATATGGCATAGCTCAGCCATATACTTAGTTGCTACTATGCCGCCATATTTATTACTCTTCGCGCTGGTCCCTAACCTTAATCAATGACTGGCACTATCCATGATCTGGCTGCAAGATGCTGTAGAATGTGCTGTGTGTGTTTGGCATTAAATTACTTGTTCCCTAAGGTGAGAGCCGCGCCTCAGCCAAGATACGTTCCACGGGGTGGATGACCCACATAACCTGAAGATGCCGCCCTTCAGAGGTCAAAGCACCACATTGTCACAAAAGAAACAAATCCTTGGGCTAGATTACTACCAAGATCACACAGTCTGTTGACACCCCCTGGTGTGAGTGATCCAAACTTTCTCTAGAGGCATGTCACCACAAAGTAAGCGAGAGCTGCACACTGCTTGTTGAAAGTCAAACATCCCTAGGCACAGACATCACGTTGCTACTTGTTTCCACCTTCTGGCTGTAGCATCTCCCTCATCAAAACTTCCCATAAAGATGTCACCTCACATGCCTCCGTTATACTAAATATGTTATCTACTTTGTAAAAGAAACTTCATCAATACCAATTCGCATCTACTACTCTCTGCCGTGCACATCCAAGTCCCTTCGTACTGAGCCTCGTCTGCTGACACAGATCGTGTCCTAACCATGGACGATTCATATTGTATGGCTGACTCTTACTGCTTCCTCCGAAAAGCCCCTCAAGACTGACTCTCAACTGACAGTCAACAACTACCCATTGTTGTCTGCATAAACGGTGGGTGTTGTCCAAACACAACACAGCGGTTGTGCCTGAATGCATTACAATGAGCCCTTGTCCACTTCTCCTTGCACCCTTTGCAAATTATAGGCCTTTGTCCCTGTGTTGAAGTAGGATGCATAATTGAATTCAGACTCTTTGGTGGTTTGTATCTCGAGTACTACTACAACTGTTTAAAATACAACAAATCACACATACAGTGAAAGGCATGCAAATAATTTAAATATTTTCTTTGCGTATTGGAAACAAGCAAATTTGTAAATTTAGGAATTTATGAATATGTAATAAACAAATTCAAACAGTACAGTCACAGTGAAATCTCTCTTTTGATATATATATTTACATGGTATGTCATGTGCTACTCCAGATACCTTATGTAAATTAATTTACTTTTATTTTACTAGCACCAATATTGGTTAGCTTGGTGAGCTATTTATATTCATATTTTTAAGGTTATCTTATAACAAAATACAAAATACGTTTTCAAGCATACCTTGGCTAGCCTTTAATCCTTATTATTAATGTTTCACATTGATAAGTATTTATTTTGAGCCTAAATGTGAAAATTCAATTCAATGTTAACAATGGCTGACAACGTAGCAAAGCAATATTGTGATATGTGTGATGAGCCATGTGCAGAGTGAACAGTAGAGCATCAAAAAGCGATCAAGAGCATGTGATATGTCCCCTCCCTTGGCGGAAAGGAGATATTCTAGGGTGCATCTCATGAAGTTCTACTGCTATATTGTGATTTCGTATCCTAGAAGTACTTTTATAGAGCTCGAAGCCTGTTAATGGCCCTTGGGATGTCAATTCAGACACGACCAGCACTTGTGGCCAACATTGACTCAATAACCTTACAAGTAGTGACATTTATCAGTGGAACTCGAAACATTTGATGTAATAGGGGCAGTAATTTACCGTTGCTTTAGTATTTCCTTACCTTTAATTACCTAGTAGCATTTTTTGCATTTGAGTGAGTAGCTTGTTAGCTGACAGTATATGTTACAAAATATTTGCATTGTAAGGGAATATGAGAATTCATGTATTAAAAGTTTTTTAATTAGTTTTTTGCCATGATAATCTTTGACAGTGCTGCAGTTTGTATTGTGGTCAACATGAAAATTGAACTTTTATGCAGTAGTTTATGATATGTACATGTGTTCAAACGAACCTAAAAATAACTGAAACTGTTTCTTATGCATAATTACATTAACTGTGGCAGTGGTATTGTAATGATAACTAGTGACAATGCCAAGTATTTGAAATAAAAAGTTTCAATTTTTGTGTTTGTAGTGCTACAAAAATTAGGGATAGTAACACACATGATAAATTTTGGAGAATAAAACAAACATGTGTTATCAGACTATTATTTATAAATTAAGTACAATAATTTAATACAGTTAGATGCTTTTGTTTGTGTTTCATTGTTACTCTTGCACTAATTCCCAATGTTATAATTTTTTTTTTTCAGAGGTTAATAGACAAAACAAAGGTGACCTGTATCAAGTGGGTTCCAGGTTCAGCTAATTTGTTTCTGGTGTCTCACAGCAGTGGCCAACTGTATTTATACAACGAAGAATTGCCTTGTGGCACCGCACCACCTCACTACCAGCCATTCAAGCATGGTGATGGTTTTGCCATACATACTTGCAAGACAAAAAGTACCCGAAATCCTCTCTACAGGTGGGTCATCGGTTCAGAAGGTTGCTGCATCAATGAATTTGCATTTTCACCATGTGGTACTCACCTGGCAATAGTTTCTCAAGATGGTTTCTTGCGTGTTTTCCATTATGATACAATGGAGTTGTTGGGGGCAGCTAGAAGTTACTTTGGCGGATTCCTCTGTGTGTGTTGGTCTCCGGATGGGCGTTACGTTGTGGTTGGTGGGGAGGATGACTTGGTAACCGTGTGGAGTTTTCATGAAAGGAGGGTGGTAGCGAGAGGGCAAGGCCATCGCAGTTGGGTCAGTGTCGTAGCCTTCGATCCCTACACAACTTCGTACAGTGAACCTGATAATGCAGTGGACTTCAGCGGTGGTTCAGATGATGAGGGCTCGATACTGCAATTACATCGTAACCATTCCACAAATCCCATCCACAATTCCAGTGTCCCGAGTGATAGTAAAGAGAGAATTTCCGGAAATAGGAACTCCGTGTCAGGTGGTGCGTCCAACAGAAACTCGTGTGGTTCAGACTTTAACAAGATGAATTCTGCAGCAGCTACGTGCTACAGGTTAGGCTCTGTGGGACAAGATACGCAGTTGTGTTTGTGGGACATCACGGAAGATCTTCTGAAGCAACCGGTGACGTGCAAATCAAGAACTACCAGTTGTGTAGGCACAGCAGGTCTAGGGACACTGGGGGTCAATGGTTCGGCAACAAGTGGTAGCTTTCATGGGAACACTGTTGTGAGTGGCTGCAATAATGTGTCTGCTTCATCGCAGAACAACACAGTGACTAGCAAGTTTAAAGACCAATTGGCGGACGGGACCATGACTTTTGTCACGGACAACCACATTCTTAATAATTCAACTGTTAGTACGATGGTGCCATCTCTAACCCAGAGGTTAGCTGGTCTTGGCTTCGGTGAAAAGAAAGATGCCAGCGGGGCTCACAAGAGAAACTTTAGTTTGCCATCTCGTAGTGGCAGCTCAGGTCCTGACAAGAACATCACGTCAGGGTCGTGTCGTAGTACTGGAGTACACAGACTATCGCCAGATGATCCCATGAGGCTAATCGGGACGGGAGCGTGTCCCAGGTTTGACGAATGTCCTGTGTTAGAGCCGTTGGTTTGTAAAAAGATTGCTCATGAACGCTTGACAGCGCTTGTTTTTAGAGAAGATTGTTTTGTGACTGCTTGCCAGGATGGCTACGTGTACACCTGGGCAAGGCCAGGCAAAATGGTGAGTATATGCAGTTGTAGTAAATAGTCACTCAGTAGAATGACTGTCTAAGCAGCTAACACAGTAGATTCACTATTAAGTTACTAGAGTGAATGTTATATAAAATTCTTGTAACATTGTTAAAATTTTAGAAGTAAGTTGTTACGTTAAACATGTAAATTCCATCTTGGTAATAGTTTTATCTTTTTGGTGCCAATTGCAGAAATTTGGAGCTGGACTAGCAACAAAGTTGTCAAAGTTCAAAGTTGGCCACTTTCTCACTCTTAATTGTGGTTTTATTGATTGATGTAACAATTTATAGTGTTAGAAATTGTTGCTATTATTCTAAGAACTAGCTTGTGATTCATTATGTACCTAACTAATATTTTCAATAAGAAGGATGCGTGTTATGTAGTGAAAATGTGGCTTGTAAAAAGATACACAGGCTCTAATATGCAATAAGTGTCATTTATCTACTTGTAAGAATTGGTATTGTCCTACAACACCTTCTAGGTTTTTATTCTAAATGCAGTCTACATGTCTGTCCCTGAATTTCAGAGAGTTTTTAAGTCCATTTATATCCACTTTTATTTAATGGTTTTAATTACATTTTACTTAAAAAATAACCTGTCACTGAGTATAACTACACTATTAAAATTTTAAATGGAAAATTGAATAAAAATAATTTAGATCTGAAGATAACATTTAAGAAATCAGATTTTGTCTGTTTCATAATGTAAGGCATTTGTCTGTTGTTAAGTCCTCGATTTACATTGAGGTTAGGTTCCTGGAAACCACAGTGTAAATAGAAACAGTGCAAATTAAGTTGGACCAGACTCCCATGGCCTATCAGCCGGCTTTGTGTACACACAGGCATGCGGGGTAAACATAGACGGAAGGTGAACTGATAGCATGGGAAACAATTCCCATTAAAAACCGTAGCTGCTTTTAACCATAGCTGCTTTTATAACATTTAAGAATAAGAATATTTAACAATAACCAACAATATGCATGTGTCACTGATATTTATGTAAGTGATAGAAAACATTGTTTTTACAAATATTTTCATAAGAAAAACAGTGAGATGATGTATAGTTAAAATATGGTACTATGTTTTAGTTGCGTCAGAAATAATTAATGATACACACATTTTTAATTTAAGACATACCTTAAAAAACAAGCTGGGTTATCACTTGAGAGATTTTACTTTACGGAATTCACAAGAGAAAATATTGTGTTTACGGATTTATAGGAGGTGTAGTAGGAGCAAATAACATAATTACAATATCGAAAACAGCGAAAGCACTTCAGTTAAAATAAGCACATCAACAGAAAGCATTTAAAGAGCAGAAAACCTGTTTTGTTCATTCATACCTGTCAGGCTGTGAATACAATTAATGTGCAGAATTGGAGAAAAATTGTGAACGTTGTTCAGTATGTGCCTGGATTTACCCACATATTAGATAGAAACACGAAAACAATTTCATTAGTCTGAGTCAGTGCAAACCTTACAATTTGTCACTTGGATAAGTGTTGTATAACATTAAAAAAAATTTACTGTATAGTGAATTGTTTTTACGTTTTGCGTTAGCAAGCGACTATTTAAAACTGTACATTTAAAAATATGAAATTAATACATGTACATAATAGAGTAACTATTACGTACACTATACATATACATGGAATCATAAATACATTACAAAAAGAATAGCCCTTTTAGTTACGAGTATTTGTTGCGAATTTCTTTGGATATCTTCCTGTTCCACCACTATGCACAAGGCAGCTGTCGCAATGTCTGATTTCTGAAGAAAAAACTAGTGTAACCTGCTTGGTTGTCTACAGTTAATTTTTATGTTGTAAAAATTATACTGGGCGGTGAAATCACTGAAACCACTCGCAGCTGGCAGTAAAACAGGCTAATTGCCTTCAACAGATTTTTTGTCTCATTGTACGAGGCTAAAGCATGGTTTAGAGTTTACCTTAAATGTACAAGTAAATTGTGCTGGTTTTTAATCCACATGTCTAAATTCATCTCTATTTTCTCCATTCTATTATTAATTTTATAACTTGTTTGTAATACTAATAGATGACACAGTAAGTTAACTTTTATTTTGTCCACTTTTGCTTAAATTTAACTTACTATGTTAGTTGTTGATCAAACACTTTGCCTATATCAGCAGATTACATGAAAACTTATATTTTTGTGGATACCATGACACGAGATCTGTTATTTTTTTGACAAAGTTTGAAGATAAATTCTGCAGTTTTGAAGCCATGTCATAACGTAAAAACAATATCATAATGACCTGGGAATTGACTAACCACATTTGCAGTGTGATGAAGTTAACAGCATTAGGCCTACCTTTAAAACTCTGCCCACTCAAATCTTAGCACAGTACAGTAGCTGAAAAGCCAAAGGCTACTTGGAAGCTGATGGGGCAGGCTAATATTTTTCCAACACGTGTAGTGTTGTTACCAGATGTTTGGAAAATTCTGTACACGTCCTATTTTTTCAACCCTTTGTCCTGAAGTCCGGGAGGAATGTTTGCATAATCATAAATGTCCTACAGTTTACTGTATAAAGATTGATGTTAGTTTTTAACAGGCCGCTGTATACTACAAGTACTGTTTAATGTTTGACTTGCCCAAGCCAATACTGTAGCAGTGTTTGCGCAGTGATATTGATTATAAGTAAACCTATCTAAACATTCTTGAGTTGTTATTTCTGGTGGTGGAAATTCTATGGCAGCAATCCTTGGTTTTTGCAACATTTTGCAAAACTGTTACACAAAGAGACAGGAGGGCGACAAATGACTTTTTGAGTTGGTGACGACTTTAACTGAATTGTTTGTACACAAAATTGAATGTTATTTGGAAGCGTCATAGGTGCTACCTTAGGGCAACATGTATCAAAGATGTATGTTTCTTATTTCTTGTATTTACGATAAAAGAAAAATGTGTGATGGACTCTTGTACAATTTCTTGATGCTATCCTTTCATTTTGTTGCTAAGTACAAAATCACAGACTATTTCTTAACATTGTGAAAACATTCTTGGTCCCCTAAACAATTTCTGTTAAATACTGTGTATGATACGTGTGTACAAGCTCTGTCTCTGTATTATTTTGGTTAACATGCGTTGTTATGGTTTTAAACAAAACACTGAAGATAATTTGTAGCATAAGTGATACCACCCTGCTAGGTTGTTTACATAGATTAGGTGCAAGCACTCTACAGGCAAGAGAATGTGACCCTTAAGAGCATTAAATAACAAGTGATGCTAGCTGCTAGGTTAAGTCATACATGTAGTGGCTGTGGTCAAGATGCACATAATTACTATCTTATTGTTAGTGACTCATAGCAAATGTAAGGAGTGGCAGAGCACTGGAGTTCTTTCTCGGCAGTTAGTTGCACAGCTGTCTAAGCCGTTGTCTACACTTTCCTTCTCGTCACCACTCAGCACACAACACACTATACACTTGTATACTTTGTTGGGGGGACTAGATGATTAGGTCCCTTGCCACTTGTGGGTCCGTGTGTATGGTCTGAGTCGTAGAGCCTAAGGAGATATGACATAAAGTTAACTACATTGGTGTAAGTAGCGAGATAAGACAATAGTGGTGGAAGTGGTGTGCAATGTAGACTGAACAGTAAACACAATAAGAAAACAACTTTAAGCAAGTTGATGTTACGTGAGAACTTACTACTGCATTTAAATCTTATTGCTTGTTGCTTCAGTTGTTTGTTAGGCTACCAGCAGGACAACTCGAGTTGAGGGGGTTTGGATTTGTTTGTTAATCAATCATTCCTACTTCTATACTTCGTATAATAGTGGCTTCAAACAAAACCTTTGTTCAAAAACCATTATGCATATGAATTTTTGTTATCTTAGGTGTTCAGCATCCTCAAATTATTTTTGATTTATTTCATAGTAAAATATTATTTAAAACTTCCAGAGTAACACAAATGTCATGGCTTGTCTTATGATTGTGCTAAAAAACCACAACTATAGATTTTGAAACAAGATATTTATAAACCGACATCTACATGCACTTTCGGAAAGTTTAGGAGCTATTTACAAAATCTAGGAGTGAATAGCGTAGTTTGCAAATTTCACATTGTCAGATAAAGTATCTTGCAGCGACGACACCTATTCTGTCGTACTTATTTTCTTATTCTATCACTCTATGCTACACAGACAATAAATAACGCTGCTTGTACAGAGTGGGGTGATGTTCTTGACTACACAGGTTGTATGTTGTCTAGTTGTAAGTATAGTATTTGACAATGCCATTGTTTCTGCTCTAATGTGCAGACAGCATAAACAAAATGGTTTAAAGCGTACTATAGGTCATTCGGAATAAAGTGAGCACTAAAGATTTAACCTTAAAAAAAATCACTAGCCGTTACTCTATATTAGTCAACATTGACAATAGTTACATTATTGTTTGTATGGTTGGTAGCGAATCATTTCATGTAGTTCCATGTATTTTCTTATTTGAATACAACATAAATGAAAGAACATCAAATGCAATCGACCTTTCTTTATACCATATACTTAAAAATATTTATTTATGATCTTGTTGACATACCTACTGACAGTGTAGTTTGACTTGATTAGCACCACCACAAGTGATGAAACCGCCCCTGAATTCAAAACTGTCGTTGACACATTTCCACTAACACTCGTGCCACAGAAGTAGTTCAAAATTCCACCGATAGTTGGCATCAGAGTTAGGTTTTCGCAGTTTCGCTGCTCACTTGAAAGTGAGTTGAGTCATGAGTGTGTTTGTCCGTTGTGTGGTGAATATGGGTTTCTAAGGAACGCATTTAAAAATATTAGAAGTAACTGTTTATGAACATTTGCTAAATTATGTGACGTCATTAGTAATCTGTTTTGTTTTATGATCGCCAGCCTGAGCATATTGATTAGATATAGCATTTTTTTTTTTCTGTTTCACATATTAAGATAAAATGTTATTTATTGTTTTTGTTAATTGCGTCGTCGTTCATGGCAGTATATTGAACGGAACTTGAATTTTTGCATGGCGTGTGTCGTGTGTGTTTATAGTGGCAGTTTTGGATTACATATTGATATACTATGCCTGCACTTACGAGATAAGTAACTGCAACAGTGTGTGTTGTAACCAATTAGAGTCAATGCAGAGAAAACAGTGTTATAAAATGTTAAGTCGCAGATATTTATAACTAAGATTACTATTAAGTATAGCATATATACAGCGCCCAAGCATTTAATGAGTAGATATTGTAGATAACATTTATCGCAGCAGTGTAATGTAAATGTAAACATTGTACAACCCTATGTAAATAAAAGCACGTGGCAATGTTTATGTTTACATGCAGTGGAATGATATAAACTGGTGGAAAATAGAAATTAATCAGGCCTTTTTTGAGTGCTTACTTTATCCCGAATCACCTATACCATCCCAGATGGTTCAGTACATACAGCATATAAGTAAATTTTGTAATAAAATTTGTTTATTTTTTTAACATTTACCACAATACAAAATTTAACCAAAGAAAGCCTTTAAGTCATATTTTTTAGAATTTTAGTTGCCAGTGACCAGGCAGCTTGATTTGTAGGTCCTCACTTGTGGCAGTCTGGTGTGCTGATACTTCAGCTCTTCAAACAAAGGAGGCAGTTGCTCTTCTGTAATCATAAGTGTAAAGGGACAATAACTACAGTATTGTATAGTGTGGATGAGGGAGGTGTGTGCGAGATCAAGAGTGACATGCCTACTGGTGTGAGGGGTAGAGTTGCAAGGGAAGATAAAATGATGGTCGTATGTGTACCTGGCACACGGCTGCTCCCAATCTGAAATTTGTCGTTATTTCACATTTTAGGTATTTATGGTGATAAACATTGATTAATAGAATAGCCACTGCATGAACTGTGCTAATGCCTTTCGTAGCTGCGTAAGTTTCTACGAGCGCTGGACTCACCTTAATTTGCGAGGTACCCTGCAGAGGTGTGTATACTGTATACAGTAGTGCCATTTGGCTAGTGTGCGACTCATACTGGGTCCTCGTATGAGAATGCTTTGTCTACAGATTACTGTATGCTACATTGACATAACATGTTGTGAATATTTCTCACATAATCAAAACATTGCTGTACATGTTAGCCTTTTGCATCGAGAGAAAGAGTTGTTGGCTCATTAATTGTATAAACTTGTCACATTGTAAAGTAATTATAAATATTTATTTAATATTTTGACATCTTGGAGTTCATTTTGTTCCTTGAGAGAGTCGCCTGGCTGGCTATCAAACTTCACGCAGTGTGTTCAGAATTAAGTTTTTTTTCAGAGACCAATAAATGTTTGTCAACAATGCTTACCTATCTACGAAAATAATGTACACTTCAGACTACTACCGAAAATTACTTTTATGACACCAGCACATTAGAAGCAATATCTTAAATACTTTAAACTTAGTCTAAAAAAGGCTTTTTCTGATAGTTGTTTCTGAATATATGTGTACTGGATTATTTCAAAATTCAGGTCTACAGCTGCATTGGACTTTGATACAGTAATGGGTTCAGTGAAATTATAGGTGAAAACATTACAGCGGGAACACTGCATGTTTTTACAATGTTGGGCATAAAGACAGTGCTGTATCAATTTTCGCCTCAAACACGCAAACACACACTTCAAGCGGTCACCTTAACCTTAGTAAATAGTTATTTTATGGAAATTTTTGAATAGTGTTTAAAAATATTCTCTAAATACTTACAAAAAAGTAATGTGAGTAAATAAACCTTGTTTTGAGACTAGCTGAGAATTTAAGTGCATGAAAAAAAAAAAAAAAAAAAAGGAAGATTAGGAGTATTGTATTAAAAGCAGCAGAACTATTGTAGATAGCCAAGCATGGTACACACAATGGACTGATTACTACAGAGGATTACACAGCCGACAGAAACATTATATTGCAGGGCTCATAGCATGTCACTTTTTCAACTAAAAGTCCTTTTTTTTTTTAAAGTACGGTAAGTCACTTTTCTTAGTTTTGATTTTTGTTTAAAGAATTTTTAAAATGGAAATTCAGACCTTTTTATAAATAACTTTGGCATTATTGGTCTCAATAATTCTATGTGGGCTATGAAATTCAGTCCCAAGTTCTCTTTATGCTGAAAATTAAATTTCCTGCTATTTGGAAATTGTTCTTGTTTTAGGTGCAGGTGCTGTTGTATTTATGTTTACAGTATTTTTGTGTTTTGATTGCATTCTTATTTTTATTTTTTCTAAATTTTTAGTATGTCAACCAAGTGCATGCCTCTAATAGGCCTACATATAAATATATTCACAATATCACAATTTTTCTTCACAATATACTGTCTGTGGACATTCTAGAAGTTCCAATGTTACAACTTCACTTTTATCTTTTTTCTTTAACAATGAGAAATTAAAATTTCAAGAAGGAATGGCTTCTAAATGCTAATGTTAAAGATAGTCTTTATTCAAGTTGCGTGATGAAATGTACTGATACTGTTGGAAATTTCATAATTTATGAAGCAAAGATTAGTGTAACCGAAGGAAGTCAAGGTTTGTCTCAATGTACTGTAACAAATATACATAAAGAAAATGCTCAAATAATGCTAGAACCTTGTCAACTTCCCCTTACTGCTGTCAGCCCTAGTACTTCCAGTGCATTCAATACATAACCAAGGAGAAATTATTGTGACATGTCTCTTTCTTGTGTGGAACCATTTTTATCTTGTCAATGGTGCTAGTACAATGGTAGTGCAACAAGAGCAGAAATTATTTGTACTTTGAAATCGTTAACCTCATATTATTCTGCTTCATTTGATGAACTTGTACATAACTTTTCAAGCAATATTTCCTGAGGCAGTTCTTGAGAATTCTTCTATCTGTGTGGGAAAAATTAAAGGAAAAATTAAGTACCTGATAACAGATGGTATTGGACCTTATTTCAAAGAAAAGATTGTTGAAGGTGTACTGCAGTCACCTTGCTGCGCAATCAAATATGATAAAACCACCAATGATGCCGGGAAAAATTAACTGCAGTTAATGGTTCATTATTGGTCGAATTCCAGTAATCAGGTAATCAAGTCATTTGGAAAAATTTTTCATGGACGAATCAACACTAGATCTTGTCAGGTATATCAACGTAACAGTTGACAATGCTCGGTTACCCAGACAGTCTTTGCTCATGATTGAATCAGATGGGCCAAATGTAAATAAAGTTCCAACACCTCATGAATGAAGGTATAAAATCCATGTGCAATAAGCAGCTCTTAGACTTTGAGTCATATACAATTCTTACTGTTCGTAATGCTTCCCAGAAAGACGTAGAAAAATTTGTATGGGATATCAGCGATTTGACCATTGAAATATACTGTATTATTTTTTCAAAGATTGGCCTTCTAGATGGGAGGATTTTTCTCATATCCAATCAGAACTGACGCTGCCAAAATTTAGTGTTGTAAAGCAAGTAACTTCAAGGTGGCAGACAATGAGGGACACATGTGAAAGTGTTCTAGAACAATGGCATGCCCTGAATACTACTTGAAGTTGATCCTTCAAATGAAGTCCAAGGAAAGTCATCTCACAAATACCAGTCGATAATCATGTTTATCATAGATTCTACAACAAAAGCTGAGGTAAGTTTTGTAATACTTAGCGTAAAAATTTTCACAGAGATCACAAGCACACTACAACAGAACGAGCACCTCGTTCATTTAATTCATTTCAAATTACTGAAATTGGCTAAAATAATTCTTGGTTTGGCTAAGATTGATGTTGTTTCTTCATTTAAAATTCTTTATGAAAGCATTATTGTAGACAACAGCAACATGGTAGCAATTTTACAAGTTGATTGTAGACAGGAGACTAGTGAAATTGTAAAGAATTTGACAGATAAGTAAACAATGACTTTCTATAAGAGTGCTTAAGATTACTATATTGCTCTCGACAAACATATTGTCACTGTTACTCCTATCTCTAAGGATATTTTGCAGTTTCTGATTTACGTTTATCCTGACTATATTTCATCAGGTGACAGCATCATGTTCATCATCAAATTGGGAAACCACTTACCAATCAATGTTTATACTGAAGTACTTCTTTATGAATGGAAATAGTTGCAAGTTGGAGGAGAAATCTCACAACTGAAAGAATATCAACATATTGATCACTACTGGAGTCAGTTTTTCTCAAAGTATAGTCTGTCTTGTATAACTTTTTTATTATTTTGACATTTCTCTTCTGAGAAATGTGTCTCACAGTTCCATTGGCATTGTTTGGAGCTTTAAACCTACCTGGCTTCCTGGTGAAGCACTGTCTCCGCAATGCTGTATACACACACAGTTCCCGGAAGTGAACTCTCAAAATATGGAATTTTTATGTGAGATAGACTATATCCAAGTAGAGCTACATTAGCAAAGGCTTTTAATTTATGGCAGTGTAGATGTGAAGTGATGATTTTTCTTCATCTGGCTATTTATTGGCAGAGGATTGTGCTACAATAAGTTTAAGAATGTTAGATGTTAAATTGACCATCTTGTTGAGTATGAAGAAATAAAAACCCTTAACTTAAGAGCTTCTTAAACAAGCAAGATGTTAACTACTATAATTTATAGAAAAGATGAAAGATGGAAGAAGTTGAACACGAGAAAAAGAAACAGCTAGAGGAGGATGAGAAACTGGCCAATGAACAGTAAAGACGAAACCTCAAGCAGAAAAATCTGGAATATAAGACATTAAAAAGAATCTTCAAAAGAAAATACAAGAGAAAGTTGTGAAAAGGAAAGCTGAAGAAGAACTCTTGTGAGAAGCAGCTAAAAATATTAAAACTTTACCAAACATAATGATATGGCCAAAGTACATGTAGCATGAGGATTGCTTGAAGGACTGAAGAAGGTGCGCAAAGACTTTGAAGAGAAAAAAAGAGATTGGAAAAAATCAAACTCAAATTGATAAAAAAAGAGCCCAATAATACAATTTCTTGTGAAGACAAATAGAAAATCATATGACTTAAGAAGAAGAATTTTTTGTATTTGTAAATAATCTATAACAGTACTATTTAATCACTCATCCATCAGCCATCAGTGATTATAACAACATAAATAAAGCACAACTCAATCTTTTATTTGCAGGTGTTAATCTAAATTTCCTCAAAATTAGCAGAATAATTTCAACATCAATCAGTTACATTCAATTTCTGTGTTTTTAAACTGATTATATACATGATTACTTATTTATTTGGTGTACAATTATTGATGTGAATAATATTGTTACCAAAGGAAAAATATGTATGTACATTTCTCACGAACTGCAAATATTTTTTCAAACTACATAATTTTGTTTCTTCTTTGTCACTTTAACGTGTGTAATATAGTCTGTTATGTATTTTGATTGTGCAGAAAGAAATATGTACGAATTGGATGGTATGTGGAGGAAATGGTCACTATTGATCACTTTTTTTTTAGCTTTTGGTCACAATTTCAACTATTTTAGCCTGTTATGAGCCCTGATGCAATTGGTCATATTTTGCAGTGAGACTTGAAGGCTGACTGCTGTTATGTTGTTAAATTTCTACCATTATGGTTGTTTCATTTAGGAGGGCAGAGATTTTGGTAGGTGCTTAACATTGAGATCTTTAGCGCTGGTGAGGAGTGACATGAGGTGAGTATGGAGATGGAGCAGTGCCGGAATAAAAGGATGGAGGGAAATGGAAGATCCCTGAGAAAACTCGCATACCAGCGGCATCATCTGGTTTGATTCCCATATGTGAAAATCTGGGGACAGACTCTGCCAGGATTGCCTTGGTGGAGGAGAATGGTCTGACCATTCAACCCCTGTGGTTCAGTCATTATGGAGGATTGATTTGTTCCTGTCAGCTTTGATTTGTGGTTTTTTTCAATAGGCCTAAATCAAGAAATGGAGAGATTTTCAGTTTTGTTAATCGACAGGAAATAGGTTTCAGAATCCTTGTAGTGTCGGTTACTGTTGTGACCAGTCATATGCGTAAGATAAACACTTTTTTACTGTCAACTTTTTCCTATACAATATATTTAAGATATTGAGTTTGCAACAACAATTTCAGAAAATCTGTTTGTTAACTTTATGTATCTATACAGTGTCAAGCTAGAAATGTTAATACATTCACTGAAACAGAAGTTATCGAGGGGAAACGGGCAATTTAATAGGGTACGGACCAATGCACTTAATTTGTAGTCATCTTGTGTTTGATTCTTTACAGAAAGATTGTGTTTCAAAACTGTCTTGCGACTTATTTAATAACTATGTGAATATTCTTGTACTGGTAGCAAAAAAATTTTGAATCATTGTATGTAGAAAAACCTGCAAATCATGATATTGACCAAGCACCAAAATATTTCTTGACATTAAAAACCAAATGGTGACAATTTCATTGGCATCGTTAAAGAAACTTAGTTAAACGGAAATTATACTAAGTTTGTTACTAATTAAGTAAGGTCAAAGCATAAGCTATCATTACAGTAGCCGGTGTTATAAGGTGACAAGACGGTCTACTGTCTGTGATTCGTAATTATTGTTATGATTTAGAGTAAAATTTTAGTGCTTAGCACAAAAAATTGGCTACTTTAGTTATGTTACCGTGTTTAGGATGTGTAAAAAAAATTAGAATTTATTTGATCCTGAACGTCTACCAAACATTTCTTTTTAGGAACTGTGTGTGTCTTGTGTGTAGTTTCAATGTTAATGTTGTTATTCACCTGCAACATTTCATTTATCTGGAACAAAACAGTTATAACTAAAAAATTGCCAATTTTTAGATACCTTAATGTTCTAACTAAAATATGAGTAGTTTTATGTGCAAGAGGGTAAATATCTCTTACTTCTGTCGGTTATGCTGGATAGCTGTCTAGTCATCCGTAACAAGTCACATGTTGCACAGCTGGAAAATGCAACAGCGTCACATGTCAGTTTGTGCCAGTTTGTCTTGAAGCAGGTCTTCTCAACAGGCGGCCTACCTTTAAAGTGTCTGATATCAGGGTAGTAATTGAAAGGACATTCCTTTAATGATAGTTTAGTGAATATAATGATTAGGTAAATAATTCAAAATAAGGCCTTTAACGTACCATGATCCCCTCCACAACTAGAGTATCTCAAATAATTGTAAAATTAATGCAAGTTGCATGAAGGTAAATCTATGGTGGTTAGTGATGTAGTGAAAACTTTTGAAACCCTAGTCATTTTTTCCCTTCAGATAATTTAAACTTTCTCCCCACTTTTTAATGTTAACAAACCATGCTAAGTAACATTCAAAGTGTACATGTTGTACTATATTCAAAAGTTAACGTCTAAATTTGCTATATATGAGGTAGGTGTGTGTGTGTGCATGTGTGTTTTTTTATTTTTTTAGTTATTAAACTAGATAAGGCAGTCGTAAAAAGTGCTCACTTTATCGCGAACAACCTATAACTGAGAAGGCCACACTTAGAGAGAATGTCAGTTTGTACAAAACAGTTATTACTCAAATTATTGCAGTGTTTCTTGTAAAGTGTGAACAAAATTGTGTGCAATACAGATATTTTACCAGATGTAAGAGTATTTATGTTAATATCCTAAAACCAATAGTATAACATTTTGGAATATAACTGTTTTATACCATGTTTGTATAAACTTATGCTTGTATTTCCTAATTTAGAGAAGTGGCTGTCTTGAACTCAGTAAAGTAAAAAATATATAAAATCAGGTGTGTTTATAATGTTGTAGTACATATTACAAAGATTTTTATCAAAAAGTTTTTAAATGAATGAAAACAATTTTTGTGCACCATTTTTTATTGCACTACTTATGACATGTTTCTGTTAATTGACGTAAGTATTTACTATTATTGGTTGCTGTTAATGTGCATTAATATGTATATTTTTGAGTGTAGGTCTGGTATTAAGAAAATGATTTGTAGAACAGTTTCGCCCTCATAGTACTTGAAATATTTTTTTTTCTGTAAAAATATACTGCCTGCAGCATTTATCCATTATTCATAATAATGATGATCATTTCAGTTGCAATATATTGCATTTTTTTAGTAAATAAAATTTATAAAACCATGGTTTAGTCACTCCTTCCTCAAATTTCATTTGATCTTACTCAAACAAAATGAACATATAGTCTATAATTTACAAGAGTGCCACATCGCACACTTTTAAAATTTTTGCAACATGAAGAAACAGTTGAATCAAGAACTAAAATAACATGTCTCAGAAATATAGCTGAAGTTATTGCAAATTTAGTTTCAACTTAATATGCCTACATTAATTTTTATATAATGGCATTTGTAATAACAAGAAAATATGTAGATGCTTCTTCTGAAATATGTATCTTTTTGAATAACATATAGCTTTCTTGTTCTGGACGAACTACATATTTTGTTATTGGAGAACATTTTTGGAGCAAATTTTCAAGTGACTAGAGCTAAAACAGACTTTTGGAGTGTTACTATGGAGGAAAGTAAAATGTTGGGAGATAAAGTCATGACCTGAAACATGGGAAAAGAATATTACAAAGGCTAACAGGTTGGTCAAGAAAACTCCATATAGGAGTGAGTCAGGTTGGAAAGTTTTAATGTTGTGTGGCAGTTGTTTGTGATAAAGCAAGTGTAGAACGTGTTTTCAGAAGTTTTGCTACCCTGAAAATTAACTTTAAATATTAAATAAAATACCACTTGTTATTAAAGAAATTTGGTTAGTGCACACAATTGTTACGTTATAAAGTATTTGAAAGGTGTTTTGAAAAATGTGTACTGTACGCCATGGCACTCCCATATTTTGAAAATGAAAGAATATTTTTTCAAACAATCCAAACCCGACAGCATTGTAGTATGTGATGAACCTCATTTTGAAACTGACATTAATAACTAGAGGTTTGTTCATGACCACAGGAATTTACGACATTCAAATACTGTAATGAACTTTAGAAACAAAATGGCGACAGAAAAGAAAAAGGTTGTGGAGAACTTGCTAAAAAAAACACCACGAAAAAGAATGGATGAATGGTGAAGCTCCAAACTTCTATGGTCTTGTCTTTGATGCAACCGAAAACTCATCTTCAATGCCAACACAATGTTATTAACCGCAAGTAGAAGAACAAAGTATTTTCTTATAAATTTGATCAAAATTTGGGTGCTGTTCATATGATACTTTTATTTTGTTTATTTTCATCAGTAAAGAGTGTAATGATGTGTGTGTGTCTATTAGGAATTTGTAATTAAAACAGTTCAAAACATTTATATTTTTAAGTAAAGGTAAGCAGCTGTTAATTTTCATGGTAGAATTTTCACATTGCGAGTCCATATTGATAATAAATGTAACCTTTTGGCCTTTTCCATACACACACATGCTCAACTGGCGCCAGCGTCAAAAACATCAGTAGTCAATTTTCACTAATGGACAGTTGCACACATAATGAGGGCTAGCAAAAATGTCGGGCCAATACGTTAGTGCTCACCTAGTAAGCCAGCTGCCGGACCAGTGAACGACGTCCAACAACCAACAATTTCTTATCTATGCTTGAACACATCTGCCGGCAACTTGTCACAGCAAGGGTCATGCCCATAACACTTAATACACATTGCGAGTTGCAGAAATGCACAGATGAATTTTAGCAATGATAGTACCAGAATTTATTCATCTTCATCTTACATGACACCTTGTTCTTAGATAATTGAATAACATGATATTTTTTTTTGGAGAAGTTAGTAGGTACATTCAAAATTAGAAGAAAATGAAGATAAGAAGAAAAAATCTTGAAATGGAGCTTGGATCTGAAAAGAGGAAGAAGCAAATCAGTATTAAGATATATACATTGTTACTTTTTATCATTGTTATTTTAAAGTTTGCGTGTCGTTACGTTTGACAAATTATTTATGAATTTTTTAATAATGCAGCTTAATGATCGAGTAATCGCGCAGAAAGCTAATAATTGTTAACCAATAACATGCTCGGGAAATGATGTGTTAATGCTAATTACAAATTTGACAGTACAAAGTCACAATGTTAATATGTACAGTATTTAGCAGAACAAAGGCAGCCAATTTATTATAAAATGATTTGTTAAAATATAATAAGTTAAAGAAAACAATTTATTGAACAGGATAGCTGCTGTACAAGCTGTTTAAACACTTGAAGACAAGATTTCTTATGTGCACATGTTTTACATTTATATGTAAACAACTTACAATTTTTTTACTTTTGAATATTATGTATATTGTTGAGGTTTTACTTGTTATTCTAGTGAGAAAAGGGATTGTTGGTTTTAAATTGAAATTATTTAACATAGTAATCAGGTATTTTATTTTTTAAAAATTCTTATTAATTAATAAGTTTATATTGAAAGCCTTATGTAATACAAGAATATCACTTAGTCGTATAATTTTGCAGTAAAATATTTCCTAAAGTAGAAATAAAACTATTTATATTTCCTGTAGGAGCCATATAGACTGCAGTAGTACATTTCTGAGCTTCTGGTTTAATACTACAACGGGCAACCTTCAAAGTAAATTTGTTTTTACATTAAAGTTACTTTCTATAAAAAATCTTTCTCCTATTTTATTAACACTTATACATTATGAAGTACAAAGTTTGTAGACTTCAATGTGGAATTGCTGAATTTTAAAATCTGTGGGGTTGGTTCTCAGTGAAACAGACTGAAATAAGTTTACTTATATAAATTAAATTTAATAAGTTGGGGGTTGGCTACAATTTCTGAACCTTTGGTATTTAATCATCTTATATGTTGGTGTTATGTTAAATTCTTTAAATAAAGTATACCAAGCCTTATTTTTAAATACTTATTTTCTATTGCAATTTAGAATTTGATTTGGATTAAGGTTATTATATTGAATTATATTTGGTGGAGATTTTTTTCTCCTTTACCAAGTCCTTAATAACACTATAATGTATGTTCTGAATAGGAACTTGCATATGATATTTTACAGTAAAACCCTCTTCAGAAAATTCCACTTAAGAAGTTTTTCACCTTAATGAGTTTTAATAGATTTTACCACATCTATAAATACAGTAGAAATTTGACAATTTTATATAGTTTTCCTGGCATATTACTGTTTTATTAGGAAACAACTGCACCTTTCAAACAGTTAACTTAACGCCAATCATTATTACGGAAAATTGCCTTCTGCACTAGTTTTCCTGTTCATATTGTGTACAGAACCATAAGGCAATAACATTGTCTTTTCTTACTACAGTTTTTTTTGTATAACCAACAATTTCATCACTGGATAACTTTTTTCATACATTGTTAACATATAGTCCATGTCTTGTGCATATACTCCAAAAAAATTCCATGTCAACTCTACTAACATTATTGAAATGTTTTACCCCATATTTTAAAATTTTATATTTGATGCAATTATCTCCTCGTTCACATGTGACCACTCCACTAAATCATGCCTCAATGTCAGACCTACAACTACCACATTTGTATGTGTTAATGCAGGTAACTTACTTTTGAATGGTTCAAACATTATGTTATAGGTCGTTCGGGATAAAGTAAGCACTAAAGATGTGACCTATGAAAAAAATCACCAGCCATTCCATAAAATTCAACGTCAACAGCAATTGCCTTACTCCTTGTATGTTTGGCAGAGAATAATTGATTGTAGTTCCGTGTATTATCACATTTAAATACAACTTTGCTAAAATAAAATCAAATGAAATTGACTTCTCTGTATTTTAGATGTTTTAAAACATTTGATTTTATTACATATCTACTGACTGTTTAATTTGACTTAGCACCAACACAAAGTGACAGGACCAGCTCGCTGAACATTTAACCATTGTCTGCTCATTGCCTCTTAGTGCTCAGCGCTGCAGATTTCTCAAAGTTCCACAGAGAGGTGCCATCAGAGTTAGCTTTTCTAGGAAGTATAGTTAGTTACTTGTGTTTGTCCATTGTGCAATCAATGTGGTTTATTGTAACAAACTCAAAAGTATTGTAAATTACTGTTTATGTACATTGTTGCATTACCACACGACGGATTGTATCAAGGTCGGATGCAACATCCACAACGAAAAACTTTACCAATACAAGTGAGCCACGTTGAGAGGGCTACCACTTACCGCCATCTTGGTTGTACGACTGGCTGGTAGGCAGGAACACCAGCGCCACCAGCCACAGGCTGCCAACTTCACAGCAGCATAGGCGGGAGATTCAAAATCCCATGTTCGAAGTTTGTGTTTCTTTCACACATATTCAAGTTTGTTTATACACGAAAGCACTTTAACTATGTACACAATTTACACACTCAAACATCCCGGCCGCCTTGAAACTACGGTTTCAAAACGTCACAAGGCAGGGGACAGAGCTTCACTGCAGGCCGTTTACTCAGTCCTGTGGTAGTGCGGACTGTCGCCACTCTGGAAACTCCACTGCCTGGATGAAGCGCCACCACACGTGCCAGTTGCCATTGCAGTGGAGGGAGCCTGTCATCCTTCACCAGAACCAACTGATCGGACTGAAGGGGAACTCCAGCTTGATGCCACTTTGTGCGCTGTTGCAAGGTATGAAGATAGTCAGTGCTCCATCGTCGCCACAGATGTTGGTGTATCTTCTGCACAAGTCGCCAGCGCTTGACTTGGTTCAAGGACAACTCACCTAAATCTTGCTCAGGCACTGCAACTAAGGGCTCCAGCGTAAGGAAATGACCCGGGGTAAGAGAGCTCAAATCGTTTGGGTCTGAACTCAGGGGACACAGAGGCCTGGAGTTTAGAACTGCTTCCACCTGGACAAGGACGGTGTAGAACTCCTCAAAGGTCAACAGTTGTTCTCCAATGACTTTCCTTAGGTGAGTTT
>PNEQ01040706.1:0-35696 GCA_003012365.1 Medauroidea extradentata | reverse complement strand
TATTAAATTGTAGATATTAACAAAAATGTGGTATGTCACTATACTGTGACACAACAGTACGAAAAGACGAATAGACTTTAAACTTGGGCAGTTGTTCGTGAACAACATATACATATTCCAAGCATTTTTATAATTTTATCTAATTTTGACTTTGTCATTTTTGGCAGTAAACCGACGATATATCATCTCACTAATCTCAGGTTTGGGGCACCAAATACGTTTCCGCGAAACCTTTACCCACTGAAACTTTGTAATGTCAATAAAGTTAAAGTGAATATTTTGAAAATATATAATTGAGGGTACCGTCACCAATGGTTGCGCACAGGGTAAACAGATGTTTCTCATTCGATTAACCTCTTACCTTAGGTGTCTGTAACTACCTCACAATGTCAAATAGGCAGGGCTATAAATAAGGCCCAGACGAAGTCGCTGTTAGTGGCAGGGACAAACTTAAGACTGCTTTTCGCGTGGACACCTATAGCTACTTATCCTGCTGCAGAATTAGTTCAACTAGCCGCTTGGACATTCTAACACTTGATGACTGAAGTACCAATCTTGTGTACAAAGAGGTTTTTAAATTAAAGTAAATAACGAATAATACTCGCGAGCAAAGCCGCGGGGGACTGCTAGTACGTCATAAAATGATAGGGTCTCCACTGAATGTCTGCTAGAGGCAAGGTGTTGGCGAGAAGACTGCACATCAGTTCAGTGACTTGCTCCTAAAGGCTAGCGGGAGGTGTGATATGCGCACTGAGTCGTCTGTACCACTTCCTCACTTCTAGGCCTCGAACACGCCAAATACGCCCACTCAGGAGGCTACCTTAAGAGGCCGTATCAGTGGTTTCAGGCGTATGTATGCAACCCGCATTTACCCCATATAAATCAAGGCTAATTTTAGGTTAGTTATAGCGATAAGAGTATTACACATACCAACATTATCTTCGCGTTTTGTAAGAGACAGAGAGAGTCGTTCTAATTTTCGCTGCGTTTGCCGAAGTTAAGTATAAAGAATGGTTGCTGCGAATTTTACAAAACTTTCTTTTCGTATCACGTCCATAATGTAACCGTTTGTTATACTTAACTTCGGCAAACACAGTGAAAATAAGAACGACCGTGTCTTTAACATATCGCAAAGATAACGTTGATTTGTGTAATACTCTTATTGCTATAGCCAACATAAAATTAGCCTTGATTTATATGGGGTTAATGCGGGTTGCATACATGCGCCTGAAACACTGCCACGGCCTCTTAAGAACTGTCAAGACCACAGTCATAGAAAAACAGGTCTGGACACTCGCCTATCTAACAATGTATTTTGCTTGACCCCCTTGTTGTTTGGCTGTAGTTCGTCAAGTTACCGAGAATATTGTGTTTTATTGGCGCTTCAGTTATGGCGGTCGGACTCAAACGCCGCTTACTTTTTTCCATTGTTAAATTTATAAAGTAAATGAAGATTGCTGGAGCCTTTTCTTAAATTTGTGAGCGAAGGAAGTGTTTCATAAATTGATAAAAATACGTTTTGATAAATTGTTTATCTTAGTGTAAAGGAAGTGGGCTGAGTATGAGTCCAACCGACCGTACTGAAGCGCCAATAAAACACAATATTCTCGGTAACTTGGTGAACTGCATGCAAACAACAAAGGAATCAAGTTTCCATGTGAGTGTCCAGACCTGTTCTTCTACGGCCGCGGTCAAGACTTACTGAAACAATACGAAACAGAGTACACTGATATATGCGTGCCGTCTTGCATGTTGAGGCACAACGACGAAGACGAGACTGAAGATGACGTGACGGCAAGCATTCTCTGGAGGCACCCGAGGTTGTTCAACACCAACCCGGGTGTAGCACGTGTTTCGTCAGCCAGGCAAGTATGCGAGAAACGGTTCCATGTGGCAGCGTGAGGAAGGCACAGATAACTTCGAGTGTTGCCGCACAATTTGACGGAGACGGATGATAATCCGAGTTTCGAGATTGTTTAGTAGGGCCACGATTTTGTCGCGAAAAGATTTTTGCCCCACTTTGTTTCAGTGACTCACGTACACATAGGCAGTTTTGTTTAAGGTTATTGGCAGCGTGTCTTTGTTCAGACACATTTCTCATTTGATAGCACCAATCAGAATAAGATCATTGTGAGTCTGTACGTCTATAATTTGCCAAGGCCAGTGAGAGTAAAATCATCCAACCACAGACGATGTAGCAGAGCTGCAGGTGTGCACAGTTACGCATCGAAACCAAATGTTGCAAAAATCTTTTCGCCATAAAATCGTGGCTCTATTGTTTAGTCATTCGGTTGTTCGGAACATTATTGCGGTGTAGGTCATTGGACAATGACTATAACTTCTGCGGGGGCAGATTTAATGACAGACGCGAATTTCAAATACTTGTGTAATATTTGCGGTTTTGAATTAGGAAATATAAACAGTTTTTTTTTTTTTGCTTTTCTTTTAATTGTGATGTAGTTCTGCAACTCGTCAACATTCGCTCGGAATGGCGAATTTCACACAACGGTTCAGTTTATAATACTAACCCATTGCAGGAATCGTTCAAAGATCATTTATGAAGTACGTACATTGAATGTGCATTGTGTAACGTAAGAATATATTGAACTACAGTAATTTAGATTCCTCCATGCGTGTTCAAAGGTGCTAAGTGTGACTGACAGTCTAGTGGTTCAGGATTCGGTCTGCAAGTATGGAATGAGTGCGCCCTCGGCCATCTAGGCCACGGGTCTCACGTATCTCTCGGGGGCTGACGGTGTGGCCTCTAACTCAACCACCTGGGCAGATGTTTGTTGAACGTGACTCCAGGGCACGCTGCTTCCACTAATATTTGATATTTGGCTCACATTGCTGCTAGGTCTTGTACCGTGTCTTGCAGATGTGGGACATGTTGCATCAACACAAATATGACACACGCTAGACTGTGACGATGCTGTGCGGCAGTCTTCATTGCCTTCTCGCGATAACTTCACAGTGATCAGTTATTTTTGCAAAGAATGTATGTAGCAACTGAGTTTCTTTAACTACATGTCCACATATTTGTCTACTGTTCATAGATTAACCAATACTTTGAATGGCGCAGCTTACACCAGGATCCTGGCGAGAGCTTGGATACGTTCATACATGTTTAATTATATTAGGTGTAGCTCAGTACCTATAGTATTTATATGCCACCACTTACTTTATTGCCCATCTCGGCGAGGCCAATATCGCAACAGGTTCTTTTAGATTCTTTATATTGCCCTAAAAACTATAAGCGAATTCTTGAAAACAGCTAATCATAATATTTTCCTTGTTTTATTCCTGTACTAATATTTAGAACTGCATCTTACCAATGCAGAAATTGTTGTTTGTTTTACAGGTATCGCAAAATTGGTGACTAAACAGCACCGAATAAAATTTAACACGTAAATACCTATCCTCGTGTAGGCAGCGCCCTTAAGGGAGTGCCTCTTTTTAAGTATACGTAATTGCGTACGAAGTAATTTATCACGTTCTATGTGCAGTACACCTTAAGAATTTTAAGTTGTATTATACCTACTTAGAGTTTTACATGTATATTTACTCATAGCTCAATGCAAGAATTGTTATGTAACTAGGATTTTGCCGTTACTTGTGTAAACAATCTAATGAATACATACCCATTGATACGTGTCGTGACGTTCCAAGAAAGAAATAGACGAGAACTGGGAAGAAAGCCATGTATATTCCCACTATCGGAGGAACATTCCCCAGGAGAGCGTAAGCCATTCCTAAAAGAATGATAAACACTTCTTAGTACGACAAAAGGTTGCCGTGGTATAGATTTACATGAACTTATAATTAAGAATAATATAATACATAATTCTTTACGACTGTAAGAATAACCAGATGTTATTTACTATGTGATTAATTGACGATGTCTGTATAATGACTGTTTGTAAAATATGAAATATTACAAATGATAAACATCTTTTCTAATGCAAATAAATTATAAAGTAACAAATGTAAAATTATTTGTGATACATCCAACATATATCTGACAGTACAACTTTTTTTAAACGAGCCATTACTTTGAAAACACGTTTATAGTATTGAAGTCTACATGAAAAAATACACATTTAATCAATCGTTATAAAAGTCACGTATGCTTTCCCGCCAAATACTGTGGGCTAATCAGATGTCTTTTATTTAAGAAATATCAAATATGGTATTTGGCGTAAAAATTCCAATGAAAGTTTTTTTTTTTTTTTTTAAGTGGACTTTTTGTCTCGTCGACATTAGAGACGGTCAAACAATTTCACACAAGGACATTATCGAGGAGAAGGATCGGCCGTGGTTTATGTTAAAAAGGACTATCTCCGTATTAGCCTGAAGTGATTCCAGCTAACAATGTATAACCCAAATTCGAATGGCCGGAGTCGGGATTCGAATTAGTGTTCTTAAGTCCAGTGTGTCAGTGTTGAGCCACCTCGCTCGGTATGAAGGAAAATTACAAAAAACATTGTTTAACATATTCATATATATATATATATATATATATATATATATATATATATATATATATATATATATATATATATATATATATACACACACGTGCGCGCGCACGAGCACACACACAACCCTTTCAATAGAATTTCAAGTGGGGATAAAACTTTGGAGAATTCTGAAACCCAACGTGACATAACTGTTCGAGTTAGAGCATCATCATGCGAGTTGAGGGCATAGTTATCACGGTACACATTGCCACTGGATATGTATGCCTTATTAAGGAAGGGTAGTACTCCGCTACGAATAAATAGCAACATAAATAAATTGTGTGAACTGTACGATGAGATTCTATGGAGAGTACGTGAGCCAAACTCGGACATTCTTCTTGGTGTTCTACGAGTTAACGCTGTCCGAGGAATTCATACGGGAGTTCTGCCGTGAGAAGGTCGTACAGAATGGATTGATGATATATCAACTATTATATTACTGTCTGCATTGAGCTTGTAGATGAGACTATTCCGATCGACCGGTTTATTATTGAGGCTGTGAGTTGCAAAACTTGCGTTGTCCAAAATAAATCGTCCGGAGAAGGCTAAGAAAAATTAATACAGAAGAAATACGCCGTTATTACTGGCATGTATCACACTTTGTATATCAAAGCAGGGGCTATACAAACACGTAAATAAGATATGAACTTATTTTTATTAATTTGACAGTTATTTAACATAATATTTCGGATAACACTAGTTTTGCTGCCTAAGAGTAAATGAGACCCCGTTTTGGAGATACATATGTAGAATTTAGTCAATTAAATGTCACGATAAAATATATTTCGGTATGTATATTATTTATTAGAAGGAATTACAGAAACTTAACTAACTACATTAGTTTCTTGCATTATACTGAAAAATAAAATGATTACATCAATTGATTTTACACGAGTTCTAAACACAACGTTTCTTGAATTTTTTTAATATAAAATCCTTGGAGTCTTCATGTGTGCAAGTCTGTTCGTCATTTCCTTTTCTAATCATCTTCTGCACGTGTTGGTTATCCATAATTATACTGTAGTAACTTAAATGTTCCAGAAACCTCCAACAGCTTCCAAAATGTTTTCGGATGAGTTTGTCTACATCACAAAATTTTATTATTTTTATGGGAACACAGATTTTTAGTGCAACTGACAGTATTTAAACAAGCAATTTTCCACGTATTTATAGTGATTTGGAAATGCTAATATCAATTAGATAGTGAACTTCATTTTAAACTTACGCATTTCCAAAATTACATAAAATAAGCTTTTTGGTAAGAGTTAACTTGTAGGTTTTTGAGCTGTGAACACACTGCGATGTACTAAAAAGAGATTTTGGTTTATATTCGCAACAATAACGAAAATAGTAACAATATATGTTTGTGGTGTAAAATTTCTGATATTGAAAATTAGAACATGGCAGCATTATGCAGGTTATGTCAAGTTTTCTTGCCCCACAAATATGTCTGTAAAATTCAAGTTTTGCGGAAAAGAGCTTAGTTGATAAAACAAGACTGGATTTAATTTCTTGGACATACTTCGTTGCAAAATGAATGACTGTCAAGGAAAACTAAATAAATAATAGAAAACCATAAACAAGCAGAGTATGCTTTAGTCAGCAAGATACATACACAACATGAAATTCCAAAATGGGATTGAGTCCCGATCATCAGCTGCTGCAATGCTCTATGCCAAAAATTACCAAAATATCTCCTGAAAATTGTCGAACCCCTAGCAGGTCAGACACCAACTTTTGTCAAAGACTGTATTCATTTTATATCTATAGCCAAAACTTTGAAAAGAGAAAACACTGACGCCCTAGTGAGTTTCGATGTCCAAAGTCTTTTCACCAATGTACATGTGGCTGAAACTCTCAACATTGTCAAGGCCAAGTTGGAAGCTGACCCAACTCTAAAGGACAGAACAACAATACCAATTCCATCCATCATGGAAATGATTACCCTTTGTGTCACCACGACATATTTCCAGTTTAATGACAGTTTCTACAAACAAACAGATGGCATGGCAATGGGCTCTTCACGTTCACCATGCAAGGCGAACATATTCATGGAAAACTTTGAGCAGGATGCACTCAGCAAAAGCAATACCCCTTCCAAAATCTGGCTTCGTTACATAGACGACACTTTCACTATCTGGCAACACGGACCTGAAACCCTGGAGGAATTTGTGAATTTCCTAAGCTCATTGAGGCCATAAATCAAGTTGGCCTATGAAAAAGGAACCAATGGCAGCATTCCTTTGCTGGACATACTAGTTAGTAGGGAAAGCAGCAGTCTGGAAACTGAAGTATACAGGAAACCTACACATACAGGCCAATACCTACATTTTGCTTCCAACCACCCTAAGAGCACAAAAACTGGCATAATTTGCACACTAGCCAACCGAGCTGAGATTATTTGTTCCAACAAGAAATCTGTAGTGGTAGAACACAAGCAAATAAAAAAAGAACTCACTACCAATGGATACCCGGCAAACACCATCAAACAGCACATGAAACCTAACAGAACACTTAAGCCCACAGAAACCGAAAAACCAGCAGGATCCCTAGTTATTCCGTATTTTAGAGGCCTTTCGGAAAAAAAAATATTACGTCTGGGTAAAAATACGGACTTTAAACAGCATTCCGATCCATATCTACTATTAAAAGTATGGTCACCAGGGTGAAACCAGCCACTGAATAACTACAAACTCAAAACTGTGTAAATCAGATACCCTGCGAATGTGGCCATATATATGTTGGGGAAACTGGCAGAGCTCTATCAACCCGAATCAAAAACTTAAAAACAATTGCAAGAAAGGCGAAACCCAAAAATCTAGACTGGCCGAACATACATGGGAAAGTAGCCCCAAAATTCTTTCGGAAGACTCAAAACCACTTACACAGGAAACTGACAAAATTAATAGAAAAATCAAAGAATAAGCCTTTATTATTAGCAATAGCAATATTTTCAGTTAACAGAGTATTGAATTAAAAAATATGGGGATCCAACTGATTAAGGGAGAAACCACTTTACAGCACAAAACAAGAACACACACTCAACCCATCGCAACCAATCAGAGTCAATCTATGCTGTGCGACCAATCAGGAGACAGCTCGCCTCTCATTGGCTAAGCAGGATAATTGGGTTTACCCTGTATAAACCTATGGTTTTCCAGCTCATCAGTTGCACTCGTGCTGGACTCCGGACTGTGCACATCTTGTCGGGACGCGCGCCAAGTGACCTGCCGGCTGGACGGGCCTAGAGGTGCCAATGGGACGAAGTGTGGCGAGTCCACTGGCAGGTTGCAACAGCGTGGCTTACTGTCGGGATGTGTACATAAGGAGTTCCAGGTGCAGTGACCATCTGCCACACGGCGCGTCCCTGGGTGGCGGATAAGGGATCCCTGCCCGCGGACCAACTGGCGGGAGTCGTTGAAGTGTCATCATGAGTTGCTGTAGTAAGAAGAGCAGGTGGACCTGAAGTCTGCGAGGGATTTTACTGGACGTAGATACCGGTCATGCTGCGGCTACTATAAACGAACTGCTATTACAGCTTTTCACCACAGTGCTACAACCCCGCCAAGGCGGCTGGTTATCTGTGAAAGGTTCTGTTTGCTCAACGAGGGACGAGATACCTGCTCGACTGAATCAACGAGGAGGCGGTTTCACATTTACTACAACCACGGCCCCTTCCCCTTCTGGGTTGGGTGTCGTCAACATGTTATTGCTGGCAGCAGGTTTCTTCCAGTGTTGACGCTGGTTTACTGCTGCTTCCCACATCTTAATTTCAAAAGGTCTCTTCCGAACGCATGACGCACCGCGGACCATGGCGTCTCCCTCCTACTCTTAACTGAGCGAGTCGGAGAATACACGGTCACCAACTTGACATTATTACAATTAGCGTATAGCCTCGTCGGATGGAACGTACTATGTCCTCCCCTAGAACACCTCCCATTTATCCGGGAGGTCCCGCCAAGCCAGCTGGCAGGTCGGGGATAACCTTGTGCTGCGAGGAGGGATAGTACAAAAAAAATTCTCATCAGTCACACTCGTGTTCCTGAACCACAGTGTCTCTACCTGATGACGGGAACAGATTCCAGTTCCCGAAACGTCGTAACACTGTCTGTCTGGAAAACTACTGTGTTTTGTTTCGTCTCTTTGCTGTGTCGTTTTGTTATTTTTCTGTTCGTATCTGATATCTACTGTATTTTTTGTTTCGTCTCATCGTTGTTTCGCATGTTAATTATTTTTTTATTTTTTATTATATTCATTTATTATATGTTTGTTCCTTGTTTTATTTGACCCGATTCCATTTTGTAATTTTATGTTGTGTATGTACCTTGCTGACTAAAGCATACTATGCTTATTTGTGGTTTTATATTGTTATTTGTTTAGTTATCATTGACAGTAAATCATTTTACAATGGAGTATGTTCAAGAAACTAAATCCAGTCATGCACTCCAATTGCACAGTTCTTTCATTGATAAAACAAGTTTTGAAGTGTATTTCACATTTTGAAATTTAAAATAAGCGGATTAAAGTTACACATTTGACAGCAACTTTCTCGTATAAAGACTTTTCTGTATGTTTTAAAACAAGACGATAAGACCAGTTTTACAACTCACAGCCTCTATTGTAATATGAATGTAACCCGACTATTGCTGACAACTTGCTATTGCACATAAGAATCCTTTACACATTCTGAACAATTGCCAATCTCCTAAATTAATTTGGTTGGTTCTCTTGACTTCGGTCATATGAATTCATCGCTGTATCTTTGCTTACCATGGTAAAATTACGGTTATGTTGTGATAAACGGTAGACTACTTACACACGAGCGTTTTTTTTTGTGGTCGAGTATGACTACAGAAAGTGGTTGCCATGTGGTTTGCGCTGCAAACTTCATATCTGCCACTTGCAGCCGGCATTACAGTCGGTTTGGAACACGCGAACAACATGCCGAC
The DNA here is from genome assembly GCA_003012365.1 of Medauroidea extradentata. Taxonomy (NCBI): domain Eukaryota; kingdom Metazoa; phylum Arthropoda; class Insecta; order Phasmatodea; family Phasmatidae; genus Medauroidea; species Medauroidea extradentata. Next base: position 26,227 of record PNEQ01040706.1, on the reverse strand, counting down.
CACTTTCTGTAGTCAGATTCGACCACAGAAAATCGAGCGCTTGTAAGTCATCTTATTCTTTCCAGAAACATTTGTCAATAATACTGCGAACCATTTCTTATACGCGAGAGAGTTATAATCCAAACATTAGTGTATTATATACCCGTCACCCCGTTTATACCACTGCGTCACAAGCAGTGCGTGACATATAACTCAGCGAGTGAAATAGGTTGTAACGCTGCCGTAGCGTGTGTGTAAATAAGTGAAGTGTACCTTGAGGTATGTGCATAATGGCGACGGTGAAGCCAGACACCAGATCTCCGAGGATGTCCTCCCTCCAGCGGTAGTGCCTCATCCAGGACAGCACCGGCACCATCTTCAACAACGTGTCCACCGGTCTCCATGATCGATACTGGTCCGAGATTACGTTCGTAACTGTCGCAACAATAACTAACTCTGTAAGGGAAGTATGTACAACTCTTAACCAAATAGCATGACGATGATAATGTTGGTGTTTTCAGCCCGAGGCATGGTTTGAACGTCAGGAGAACACTTGAGGCGTGAGTAAGCGACGATGATACTACGGTGGTTCGTCATAGCCATCCGCAGGATGATGATGATGATGATGAGGGGAAAGCTGGGGAGGGGGAGGGGCAACATAAAACCCAGTCCTGAATCTGGGGAGGTTACAGTCACTTTTCCTCTCCGGCCGGGAATCGAATATGGGACCCCTGCCTACCAACCGGCAGGAGCGCTAACCACTGAGTCAAATGGTCTGACTCCAAACATATATATATATATATATATATATATATATATATATATATATATATATATATATATATATATACACACACACCTATGGACTCCAAAATGGCTGGAGCGATTTTGATGAAATTTTCAGGCAATCTTCAGATTAGCTCAGTGAGCGATCATGTGAAGTTTGGTAGCGATCAGATCAACAGACATTTTATTATATATTTTTTGCCAGTTTTGTGTCATATTTTCCATACAAATTCATTGATTATTAACTAATTATTAAATGATAATTTATAAAGAAATTGTTAAGGATAATTAATAATAAATAATTTAGTAGGATCGAGACTTGAAAGTGTGCAGCATGTCGACGTATAGATTTAATTCTTGGCTATAGATAATTAGTGCTACCCAGGTCGCTAGTAACACATATAACTATAGTAATTTTGGTATTAGTAAATATAGTAATATCAATAGCGTATGGGGAAGATACCCAAGAAAATCACACCCTTGACCAGGCAGACTTGAACTGGGCACCCGTATGCATTCTGCCGAAACTTGAAAGTTAACTCAAAATTAGAACCTACGTATCAAAGTGAAGGAATGTGAAGTGAGGGGGAGACGAAAATACCCCGAGAAATCTCACCGGCCAACGGCAACATTCGCCACGTTTCTCACACACGAATAAGCAGGAACCGACCCAGCCATGAATCTAACCCGGATCGCCTTGGTGGAAGACGAGTGCTCTAGCCAGTGCGCCAACTTCGTTTTTCTGAAACGTAAAGATATGTCGTGTATGATATTTGTGCACACTTTGGTAACACAGGGTTTAACGCTGAGTCATAATTCAAGAAAACATGATATTTTTCGGTAAAATTCCGGAATGGATCAAACTAGGACTGGAGTCAATATGGAATCAACGAGAAGATACAAAGAAATGTAAATGTGTTTACAGTAATATTATCAGTCTATACTTACACGCAAACACAGGAAGATTATTAATGGGCTAAAGTACATTTTGGTACAGTCATATTTGGACAAAAACGCGAACTTAAGAATGAAAGACTCTCGAAAATTAATATGGTGAAAATTTGGCTACGTTTTTTGTAACAACATCATTTAAATGAACACTTGTTGGCTCCAATTTTACTATAAAACACTTATTTTGTTTCTACAATGCGGCGCACTATGTTGTTTGTTTGTTACTAAAACTAAATATCGTTAAATGAGGTAAATTGCACCCCGCTGAGTAATTTTACACCACCAATTAATTGAATTTTTAATTTTAATTCCAAGGTACCTTTCACTTGAAATGATACATTATAATAAACCTGGCGAGTAGCAAAGTCATAATCAATTTAAGAGACAGCAAACCTTTAGCCTACTTAATAAAAAACAAAACTAGGTTGTAAAATTACCCCGAAATTGTCCAGAATATCCCCACTTCATGGTAGCAAATCGTTGAATATAACATATTTTTAAAGTAAAAATATGATCACGTTACAATTTGTCAACATTTTAAAACTTACATTTTCTCCGTGGCTTGTTGTAGTCGTAGGCTTGGTTCAGTTCGTCTTGCTGATATACAGGCCTTTCAACTCTTAGCGTGTAGTTGGGATCTATAGCACTGTGAACAAAACAATAGAAACAGGAACACGCATGCAACTATTAACGTTTTCTGTAACGATTGACTAAGATATGTGAGATTCGTTACATTGACATCATGATATGCCTTTAGGCTAATCAAGAGTCTGACCTCATTTTTCTTCGTGTAAGATAACAGCTGCACTAAAATATCACATTCGAAACACAGGCTACAAACTTTAACTGCAGTAAGTCAACTTCAACTAATCAACCTGCACTGAGGTAGCCAGAATTGTCAGACGTAGTGCGTTCTGTACTATTGCACCAGCTTGAAGGCCATTCAGATTTAAACGAAGTGATGTATCCTGTTTACACTCCTGTTTACGAGAAAGAGACGGTTATAAAAGTAGATAAATTTTACTGCCTGTTTGTCTCCAAGCCTCCAAAATAAGCTGCGAAGTGGGAAAATATACAGAGTAAAAAAATTTGTACTTTTACAAAAAGGTTTTTGGAAACCAGTTTCCAAAAAAGTTTTTCGGAAACCAGTTTCCAAAAAAGTTTTTCGGAAACCAGTTTCCAAAAAAGTTTTTTGTAACACTACGAAAATATTTTGTAAAATTTACAAAAATCTTGTACATTTACAAATTTCTTTGTATATTTACAAACATTTCTGTAAATCTACAAACAAATTTTGTATATTTACAGCTAATATCTGGTTCATTTTACAATAATGGCTTGTAGTGTTACAAAAATTATTTTTGGAAACTAGTTTCCAAAAAATTTTTTTGTGAAAGTACGGAATGTTTTGTAAAATGTGAAAGGTCTCCTAGGTTTGTTTTGTTTCAATTAGAAAAATCTGCTCATTAGCATTATTGTATTAGTTCCCAAAGTTGTTTACGATATTTGTAACCACTTTGAAAAGGTTTCTGACATCTTACTTTTGTTATCTGACTGATAATGTTCTGATATTACGTTACAAGAATTTCCTTGTAAATGTACAATTTTTTTTACTGTGTATTGTATGTGAGTAATTTAAGGCAAAATTCCCGTAAAACTGAGTAACGAAATGAAGTAAATTTGCTTGCCTAAAGCTGGTTTTACACGACGCAATGTGCACGCAGTTTCCACGCAATATGCTGATATTGCATTGGAGCTCAGACACACAATTCTTGGAACTTCACATGCAATGCAAGCGGCGGTGCGATCTCGGCAAATAGAACATGCTCTATACTTCGATGCAAGTTGCGTGGAACAAGCAATGCATTGGCCATTCTCTGAAGTATATTCACGCGCGTAGTTGCTTGTATAAACAAAAACAACAAACACCATACAAACATGGAATCGACACCAGTGTTTTTTTGCAGTTCTTGGACGAATACAGAAAATGTCCAGCCCACTATAACACAAAATCACCAAATTATCTCAACAAACCTTTGTGCGAGAATGCATTAAAATCGGTGGCCGCGTCCGTATCGGAAGTCCGGGAAAAGGCCATTGAAGAGATAAAAAAAAAAAAAAAGTTCCTAAATGGTTCACAATTATTTTAATTTTCGTCAGATAACATTTCCATCACTGCAAGTGTACATCTTGTGCTTTTAGGTTATCCAATTGTTCTAAACTTTTGGCGGGAAGAAAACAAATTGCACGTATATTGTGTGGGGAAATTGCGCTGTGTAAAATGGGCTATGAGAGATTGCATGCAATTATTGCACGAGCGATTGCGCGCAAGGAGCTGTGCGAGAAATAAATTGCGTCGTGTAAAACCAGCTTAAGGGAGTGTGCACGAGACTTAGAATGTAATATTGTGGTTATACACGCATGCGTATTTAGAAGAAGAAAAGAAGAAATAGAAGGGGTGTCATTAGAAAGGTTATTAGAGACGGAATAAGCGGTTCAAAGAATCATGAACAGACAGAAAAGCAAACAAGACTAATCCTACGTATTTTATTTTAAAAAATTAGTTATTTTGCACGTTACGTGATGTGTATTTATTTATTTATTTCAGTAATAATTGGTTTGAATTAATCTCCCTATATCGCAATTTTACGGCAAAAACAAAAAGGAACGTTTTAAACTTAGGCCGCGGCTACACGGCGGCCTGAAGTAGATAACCGAAAGAGGTTTAGTCAGCCATTATTAAACACGTTCAGTGTATAGCACGGCCGTAGAAGATCAGGTCTGGACACTCGCCTGGAAACTTGACCTCTTGCTGTTTGGCTGTAGTTCCCCAAGTTACCGAGAATATTGTGTTTTATTGGCGCTTCAGTTAGGGCGGTCGGACACAAATTCCTCCCACTTCCTTTCCACTAAGATAAACAATTTATCAAAACGTATTTTTTATAAATTTATGCAATATTTCCTTCGCTCACAAATTTAAGAAAAGGCTCCAGCAATCTTTATTTACTTTATAACTGCAACAATGGAAAAAAGTGGGCGGAGTTTGAGTCCGACCGCCTTAACTGTAGCGCCAATAAAACACAATATTCTCGGTAACTTGACGAACTACAGCCAAACAACAAGGGGGTCAAGCAAAATACATTGTTAGATAGGCGAGTGTCCAGACCTGTACTTCTACGACCGTGGTGTATAGCTGCTGAAGTGAACACGTTCGCGTGGTTACACGGTACTCGATTGTCGCAGTCAAAATCGATTGTGTTTTGTTACGACAGTATATTGTTTTGAGGTTATGTTTAGTTTAACCGTTTAAACCTAACACCTTATTTTTTCTATGGTTTAACCTATGTACAAAAGGTAAACAGAGGAAAGTAGCTGGAGATACGTCAAATTTACGTTATATTTTTTTAACCCACTTGTTTACATATTAAAAGTTGCGTCGGTCGCGATAAACATAACATTTTGAAAGCTCTACTTATCCCGTCCGAAAGCTTGTAACACACTCATATGTTGGTGTAGTATGTTATGTGGCAACAAAAATTCTTCGTGACACACAAAACATTTTAATAACTTAATTTCTGCTGCTGCTACATAACACGAGATTGTCAGCCATCTTGTGCGCAATGCTTGTTGACGCGTAACGAGCCAATTACAGCAAAGTATAGAGATTATTGTTTAGGTGAAGAACCTTTACAAGCTGTTCAATTTGAATAGGAAGCAGCAACGATATGAACTACTTCAGACACCGTACGGCTGAGCAAGTTTAATTTAAACCATTTCCGAGGCCCGTGTAACCGCGGCCTTAATGTGCTAGTTCTTATGATGATTAAATAATTGGGTGGTAGTAATTCCTTTATCTTTATGAAATCGTACGTGGAAATGATTTGCGTAGATTGTAAAATAACATACAACAATTTTGTCACAAATGTAATTGGTTTCGTTACAAAACATCGCTTCATTCTAGGCACTAAAGACATGTAAAATCAGTACCATACGTAGCTGAAGCTGTTAAGTAAAGATTTCTTTCCCACATTGACTGTGCTGTGACAAAACACACGTTCTATGGCGGGCATTCTGAAGGCTTGCGTGAACTTCTAAAATCCTAACAAATACAAATAATTACCTCGTGAAAGCACTTGCAGATGCCAATTTGGTGTCAGGTCACGAAACTCCGGACGGGTAACATGAATGTTTTGCTGTTGCATTGTTGTTTTTTTTTTTTTTTTTTCATACAGCAATGCCTTTAAAGGAAGAGCATCACAAGCCGTGACAAAATTTTTAGTCTTCCGCGTAATATATCATAATCACTATTAAAGTAATCTGGTAGTAAAATACAATATCTTGCAATAAAATGATAATTTCGTAATTACAGGCTTTTCATCTGCAAACTAACAAGTGCTTACAAGTCGAGGGTCATTACTTCGAGCTCATCTGTATCGACCCAAACCAAGGTTCGTGGATCATTCGAGTGCGTGATTAAATGACCTTGTGATGTAGGTCGCTGAATTCGTCGTCAAGTCGGTACCAATGTCATCGAATAAAGACACGTGGTTCCATTCAATAAAGTGGAGTTGAAACTGACGTAGCTTCAGCGTCTCCACCGATAAAAAAATAGGGTGGCTCAGTATAACGGCCTTCTCGAAGACTGAAACATCTGTGGATGTGATCCCTAATTTGAGTGCTATTGCTCTGTAACACTTTATGTGCCTCACCCGTGTATCGACCACGTTGGACTTTAGGATATCGACGTTATTTTTGTTTAAGATTGTTGCTTTCTCTAATACCTAAATAGTAACCACACGAATTTTCAAAATTCGTTATTTAAGGAGTTTAAAAATATTAAAAAGCTGTGAAATTGGATTTATTAATAGCCGATATCTGAAACAAGCGAGCTATTGTGTTTTTTTTTGCGTCGAAGAGACACCATCAAAGTAGTCTTAAATTAAATTAAACGGTTTTTCGAAATTTGGTGTCTTAGGAGGTGAAAATACCGGAACGTGTTTGAGATAAATCCTCTATATCTCTCGAACCCGTCGAAATACACTGCTCATTTTCACTTCAGGTTGCTAAAAGTTCTTAAGGTTTTTAAAAATTCGAACTCTCAGTACCTACTGCTTAGTGGGGGTGTGTTTTTTTTAATATGAATTTTCGATTTGACTTCGACTGACCGGGCTATCGTCGTAATGTTCACCTCAATTAGATACTAATATAAATGTCGAACATGTAAAAATTAACATTTTACGAAATTCGACACCTAATGGAATAAAATGGCGTTTTTTTACCAGCTCATGATCGTTATGTAACCAGCAAAGATATTGCGCTGTTTGAGGTTTCGTTGCGTCAGGTACGTAGGTACCTAAAAATTAATTAGATTTTTTTACTTTATGAGATTACTTAATTATTAAGAAGACTACTTATTTTGTAAACTTTCAAAGTTGACGATCCGAAGGGCAAGTACGGCCAGGGAGAAATAAATTATACAGAAGGTTTCATTCTGCAGTTCTATCGAGACCTCTGTGTGCCTAGGCAATTTTTAAAATTTGTTTTAATGAATAATTTCGACGTTACGTGGCGCAGTTTTTTTGTATCTCCGTTCTATAGTTCGGGAGGTTCTGAGCTTATACAAACGTATCATTCTGAAGGCAGATTAAATTAGTGCAATTGGGATGAAGTCGTTCAAAAGGGGTAAACATGAATTATGCAGTCCACTGTTCACTGAAGTTCCTCGAAAGCATTATCCCAAATATACCATTTCACTAACCTCAAGGTTGGGGCCCCAAATACATTCATGCGAAATCTTAACCCGCCAAAACTCCCTAATGGCACTAAACTTCAACCGTAAACCTCTGCGCGAGTGGTTTACGGATGTTAACATTATTATAAAATCAATACGCAAATATTTTTGAATTTCTGTTATTACAGAGTCCTAGAAATTATCGTACTAAAAATTATAAAAATTACTGTGATCCGTTTTTATGGATTTAGTGGTTTCAATCCCTTAATTTTTCTAAATACCGTTTTTAATTGTTTACTTGAAAGCAAAGCGTACTACCGCCCAGTTCTATATAAATAAACGTCCGCTAATAGAATATCTACTGCGCAAAAAAATAAAATTCCATCGAATTATGATGAGTAGTTTAGAGTTTATCGACGACTGAGTATACTAGTCGTTCGCTGAACATGTTACCATTAGTTATCTATAACTAGGTCTCTTGAAGCCAATCTGCGAAAACTAAACAATAGCAATCCTAGTCAATAGTTTTATCCAACGTTTTAAACAAAATTGTTTCCAGTGTTACGAACTTCTGAGGCACAATCTCTGACGCCGGAACTTCGTGCATTTAACTGCGGCGCAAGAGATCACGCCTTCCGAATTAGTAATTCTGGATCAATATTTACTCATAAAGTTGGCAAATACAATTACCCTAACTAGGATTGTCATTGAGTATTTTATTCATATTGGCTTCGAAAAAAGCGTAGAAATCAATTGATGTTTTCAACGTTATTTATCTACCGCGCACTCTTAAGAAAGGTAATAAAGGAAGACTGGTGTAGAGAGACTGACCTCCAGTTGCTGCTCCTCCTACGGGAGCCGAGGGATGGCATCTTTTCTCCTCGTCGTCTCTGGTTCTGTGGGCTCGCACGCTCATCGGCGCCGTGTACCACGCCGAGCGCTATCGACGTCACCGCCAGCCATTGTCTACGTTAATCCGGGACAAGGTACTATCTGTCTCTCCCACCGCGACATAGTTCGCTCGACACACGTGGTCGCAGCACCACAACCTACCCACGCTAAACTTAGCACTTTCCAACACCATCTTTCTATAGAGCCACGACCTTGTCGCGAAGAAATTTCTGCACCATTTTGTTTCAAAACGTGCACGCCGGAAGCATTACTTCGTGGTTACTGGCAGCGTTTCCTTGTTCAGACATGTCTCTCATTCGACTGCAAAAATCAGAATACTGTTATTGTAGCCCCATACGTCTCTGATTTGCTAGCAGAACCCCAAGACATTGTTCTGCCTTAGCACCTCGACGTAACGCATCGATGACGACGACGATGAAGAATATGATGAAGATGGCGATGATGACGATGAAAAGGAAGATGAAGAAAGCGCACAACCTGCCATGAAGAAGAACAAAGGATCAGATGGTGCGGCACAAGAACACATTCAGCCCTCAGGAGAAGGCAAGGGAGGAGTACAAGTTTAAGATGTTTGTCTACAACATCTGTACAAGTGTGACGAATGAAGTCTTTCGTGAGAGACTGGAGTTGTTGCTCTTCATTTTCCACAGCCATAATGGCAGCCCAGGTCTGTCGCCTTTCCTCGTCCCGATGATTCGGAATAATATCCTTCATAGGTACCAAGCTTTCCAGTCCCTCACGAAAGACTTTCTTACCCCTAGCTTTTAACGTAGAACATTTCGTTTCCAGTAATTCAAAGTCATATCCTGAGTACGCAGCTGTGCTTCCTTCACGGTTTTCGATACTAAGGTACGCAAAGCGCGTCTCTTCTTCTTCTTCTTCTTCTTCTTCTTCTTCTCCTTCTTCTTCTTCTTCAGAATTACGATTTCTTCCATGCCGCGGTCACCAAAAGTTATATTTTCTGGTTATATTAAAATACAAATCAAAATCAAGTCATTCAAATTGCAAATCTATCTTTGCTCATTCACACTTTTTCATTCTAGTTTGTTCACTACAAAAAACCATAGACAAAACATTCACAATACATAACATTATATTTCCAGCAAGGTATAGCATTCCCTCTAGCATTCACTACATGACTATAACCATAGAAAAGGGATGACTATAACTGTGTTAGAAACTGTGATTTGGAAATTTTACTTGTATGTTTGGGGGCTTAGAGTGTAAGAATAAGATAGTCTTGTATCAACCATAGAGGTAATATTTACTCTAAGGTATCAACACTTATAGGGTAGAGGGAGTATCCTCTATGCGAAATTGTGTGTTCAACATGTGTCACGTGACTTTAGTGAAATATGCGCGGGAGATTTGAAATAACAATGAGAGAAAAGATAATAATTGCTTAGTAATCACAGCCATGTTGGGTTATTTTGGTACCATATGAATATATGAACTAAGGAGAGCATACTACCATATTATCGCATAGTATAATTGTGTAGAAATTTCAGAACGACAAATGTAAACAATGTTTGCCACGTTGCTGTTTTCCTTAACCCAGCTTTTTTTTTTAGTAAAAAGTAAATATTAGCTACATACTTACTATAAGGTTTTGAACCGAGATCTTGGTGACACCACATGACTAAATATATATTCTGAGGTACGCCATGAGTTTCAAACATCACGACTGCGTTTTAACGCCTAGAAAACATTAATAAACGACACCAAACTCTCGAGACCATGTTGGACACACATTTGTGTCGTCATGTTCCCTCTACTATATATTACCTCTATGTATCAACACCATTTAACATCAGTTCTATGATCAGTACATTTCAGTCCCGAATCCTCACATATTTCGATACGCAATTTTTTAATTTGGTTAAACTGGTTTCACGATTACAGTTCCGAACATTGCTAATGTGCTAGCAGATTCGTTCAATAATAATTGTTTCTCTGCGTTCACATAACAAATTTGCAGCAAAATGCAAAAAAAAAAAAAAAATAAATAAATAAATAAAAAATTACCCTACTTCAAATTTACGAGAATGATACTCCATCCACTCCGCCATTATCATAGCTCAGTAGTATGCGACACAGCCAAGTCACTCGTTTCTGACCACTCGTCTGACATTACGAACAATCAAGTCGTACACTGCTGTAATCGCATGGTTCGTGCTAATGAGAACAGCATATCGTACGCTAAATATCGGCGTGAACTGCATGGAATTAAATAACATGTCTCCTGTTTTTCTTCTCACTTTCCTTACAATATTTGGCATATATATGTATACACACATGTATAAAACAAAGGTAAAATACTATACTGTTCTCAAACCTATAAAAGCGATGATAATCTACATCCATGTTAGGACCACGACCGTGGAGGAAATTCTAAGACAGTGGTTAAGACAACTGCATTGAACAAAGTAACATTAGTATCTGGAGCACGGTCGTAGAAGTACAGGTATGGACACTCGCCTATCTACCAATGCTATGGAGTTGACCCCTCTATGACTGAAAGCGCCACTAGCAATGAAGTGTTGTTTTAACATTGCAGTATAGCGTCTTATTAGCAGTTCTCCTAGCAGCTCCGCACGAATTTGCTCCTTGTAGTCCTATTTACGCAATGTTAAAACAACCCCAGAGTGCCAGTGGCGCCAATCAGTCATAACGGGGTCAATTTTCAACTCCAGTGTCCAGACCCGTTCCTCTATGGCCGTGATCCGGAGTTTATTGTATCATTTTTGCTTCTATGTGGTGGAGTTTTGTTTCCACCTTGGCAACCATTTAGTTACAAAGTAAACAGCTGTTACTGACGAAATAAGTTGCGAGCGCATTGCAGTTGAAGTAGTGTTGGTGTTTAACAGTGATTTTGAGATACGTAAAAGGTATGTTTATAAATATTTCAGGGACGAATTTCATTACCTTTATTTGATATTGAGTGATACATCGGCTATTATTTTCTATATGCCAACTATATTTTATAAAAGTAGCAGTTCATGAACTCGTTTGTAACTGATGGCACATGTTTTACTACGTTTCTCTAAATTATCACGAAAAGTATACAAAATAATCAGCAGTATTTTAAATTCAACTTAATCTGTCATCGTTACATTATTTTTTCTAATATTTGGGTTAAATTATTTTTAATTTTTGACAAAATGTTACACGTATCATACACTTGTCTTCATTTACTACTATTTCGTGTATTTCGGTAGTTTTTATTCACACTTTAAAGTGAAATACTAAGTATCTAGCAAAAATTTTCTCTTCATCTACAACCTGTTTATTATCTTGTTTAACTTGACCTAGAATATAAAATGTTAGAAAATATAGTGTTTCAATAATTAAGCCTACAATACATAGGCTTAGTGATATAGGTTGCGTTCTCAGCGTGTACAACCTGCCTACAATATGTACAACCATAAAATTGTAATAGATCCCCGAAAGAGCAATGCTCAAGGGGATTAAAAGGATTTGTAATTTAACCTCTGTATAAATATGTGAGAAAATGGGAATAAATAAAAATAAAAAAATAAAATAAATAAAATTTGATTGTAAACGTCAGTCTAACCTTGAGAACCAACTTATAAAGAAAAAAATAACGAAACTGAAGAAATGCATCTTAAACGAAATTTCTCTTTTAATTAAATCGATTTAAGTTATCTGTGGCAAAATTTAAAAAATAATAACTGCGTGGATAACAACAAAATAACTAAAATTTATTTAGATATCGTATAATAAAAGTAGTTACGGTATATTTAAACAGTTAAAGGGGTTGTGTGTGTATATGTATGTATGTGTGTATATATATATTTTTTGAAGAAACACACTGAAATAATATATTTTTATATTTTTTCTACAAATTGATGTAATTACTGCCAAAATGAAATGTAAGGTTATCATGATATTTAAATGTTATTAATGAAATAATTAGAATGTACATAAGAACATAAAATACTTAAGCTATTTAAACGTATCTACATAGAGAAACTTATTTTTTTTTTAAAGAAAGTGTATGGTACATAGAAGTACTATATTTTATAAAATGTCATTACCGAAAACGTTTTGTGTATCACCTCTTTTACGCTCATGGTCTAATTTTCGGCCTATAATTTACACTTAAATAAATTTATTTGCAATTCAAGTTCACATTTCACAATGAATGTTGTCAGTTAATAAGCGCGATTAAACTGACTGCAAGACAATAGCTTACATCGTTACTCTAAAAAGCTCCCGTTAAAAAAAATAAAATGATCTGATCTCTTCCCAGAAAATTTTTCGCTTTAGTTTTGTAATAAAAGTATCTGAATTCTTTCTCAAAAATTCTTACTGTCGGAATTATTAACACTGAGAAAAAATATTGTAAAATCATACAATATTTGTTTGAATCAATCAAATGGTATATTTGAAAACGTACAAACAAATGCATGGTTTGCCACGATATTATTTGTTTGAAATATTTTGGTTCTTTTAACCAAATGATGTGGTTGATGACACCACAGATATATTGTTAAACCAATCATAATTAGAGTATTTAAGCAACCATTAAAGTATACGATGTTTAAATTATTTTGTTTGCTCTGACCACGAAAATAAATTTATTTCCACAGCAATATTCATACAAGTAGCTAATATTTACGTGTAGATATAAGAAAAGACAGACGCATACGGATTTGAACCCAGAACCTTCAGACTACTGCACATGTATGTTACCCCTCCTTTTTTTGTTTTTAATAAAAGTGTTTTGTATACTCGTGATTATGATGATAAGGCTGGATCTCGCTGTTTCCATCTTCGTAACATTTACAATAATGTACACAGAATATGCGGCAAAATATGGGTATCATGACATGCAGGAGTGCCGGAACTAAGGGGAGGGGGGACATGGGTACATTGTACCCCCCTGACTTGCGTTAGGGGGTTGGAGCAGAAAAAGGGGGGGGGGGGGCAACTGGAATTTTCTGTTTTTTTTTTTTTTTGTGTTTATGTATTAGTATTCTTATTTGACACATAATTCCATTTATTCATTAAATCTGAAAGACAGAAGACTGGCTGGTGCGTCTTATCTCGCGTAACACATACGTTTGTTTCACCCACCACATCACTTAGTTTCTGCGCAACCTACGGTCGTTTCCATCTCATCGCATCAGCACTAAAGACTTCAGTTGTGAACAACCATTCAAACTCCATTACCACAATTATACCCCTTAAGGGACCCTCTTAATTCAAGCTTTTTGTCCTTGTCGAAGCATGGGAATGGGAAAGCGATAAGGGAGGCAGTGGTTCGCGAGTCAACAACAGTATCGCATCTGCACGCGGAGATCTTGATTAGAATGTCAAGTTTTCGTTATTCGCGTTTTTTCTATGGCACTTTCTATGGTGACCACATAATTTTACTGTGTGTAACTAAGTCCAATGCTGGTCTCTACCAGGGAAACAGGTTTTTAGCTGCGGCAGTCTAAAAACTGTTTTAGGCTGTTGTGAGAGGCTCCAAAACCACGTTAATAATAACCATTATGTCTTGAAACTACGATAAAATCGCCGTCTGAAGTGTTTCATCTTTCTGTAAATAAACACGTTAGGCTCTCATTTAGTAGCTGCGAACGAAAAGCCGGATTTCTTACACACCGCAGTGCAATTTTCTGGCATATAGGCGAGCTCCTTAAAGGACATTGGCGTGCGAAATCATTACATATTACAACATTGTATAATTTAACAAGAGGTGTTATAAAAAGTAGGGCATATTACGACGTAAAGTATGCTTACAAATGTACAAATTATTGCGTTGTTAGAGTTTTATAGCTTTTGAATTGTCTGAGCTGAGGCAGGCGATAGAAAACCATGTTGTACTTCCAGTTGTCTGCCATTGCTTAATTGAATAAAAGCAGTGAAGATCTGACATCGTAATAAGCATTCCTTACAACTTAAGATACCCTAACTTTTGATAAGGCCAGAGTAAAAACTAATTCCAAAAATTTGTAAAATGTAGTGCTCTTGTGCACCAATTTGTCCCTCAACAACTGCACCAGGCTAGAAGTAGCATTGCATAAACTTATCTGACTTTAAAACAGAAATAATCTAACAAAGTTTGCGACATAATTTTATATACATGATATAAACCGAAAGGAAATACTAAGATTGCCACACTAAATAGCGTCTGAAAACATACTCAAACCCAATATAAAACAGCGTAATTGGTTGTTGAAAGAAGCAAATTTCAATATTTTCTTGCGCAGTTCTTCTCAAGCACGACGGATAAATTATGAAAGAACGTGTTGGTGATATATTTATTTATCCAACCTAAGCCATTCAGACACGGTAAAACATTGTGATATTTTTATGTATTCCACCTAAGACATTCAGACACAGTAAGACAGTGTGATATTTTTGTGTATTCCACCTAAGACATTCAGGCACAATTAATCATACTGTTCTTATTTTAATGTGTATGAACTCATTTGTTTGGTATTGTCCACTTAATTCAAATTTACTTTCTAAGCTGTGCCAAGAGGTATTGTATTTACTGATGTTCCACTCGTTGTTTACTACGTCTGGCAAAGAGTATGTTTATAATGTTTTACGAGGTGTCTAGATCAATTTTTTCAATAATATTTTTTTATATATTGTAGTGATGAAATAAATACGAAACTAAACATTTTACGCCCTCAAAAGTGACTAAAATGTAACAGGGTTATATGAAATGGCCAATGCAATTACATCATAACCATAGTCATATAATGATGCACGCTCTGTAACTTTTTTACTCGCACTCCATAAACTCAGGCAACACATGGATATAGGATACACATGCAATTTGCAAGACTGAACCGGCCCTGTAACGTAGTCAGTCAGGCGCAAGTCTGCGTTGCGTGGGGTTCTAACTTCAAATACTGGCTCGGGCATGACTGTTTCCTCGTCCTTTCACTACATTGCCCATGTCGACCCTTGAGACGTCGTTGTTAAATGACCTTCTATGAGATTAGTGAATAAATTACCGTAAATCACAAGATGGAGTTTCAACTTGAAAGTAACTAAGAATATATATGTATTGTTATCAAATTTCTTTTATTAAGCTGTCCAGTTTGTAATTTCTGCAATGAAAATATAACCATCATAAACACGTAAATACTTATCGAAACCTGCCTAAGTACGAATCTCTCTCATTTTAATGTTACATATTTCAAACAAATATATTCAGCACTTCTGAATATTACTGTTTCAATACCACTGAAAACTTCATCGTTGCGCATGTGCATATTTGCCTGTATTGTGGACCTTTCAAAAATAACTTTATCTCAATACAAATACACACCAGTAAAGATTCTAACAACATTGAAGATTATAAAACGGCGAATAAAACTCTAAAAGCTACGTTAAAGTACTCGTCAGCTGCACCAGTCCTCTACCAAAAAAAAAAAAAAAAAAAATTTCAAAATACCGTACCATACATTTCCTCAACTTGGTTTGACACAGACACGTTGATCAGTAGTGCACAAAAAGCCTGGAAAATTTTTATAATATAAATTAAGATCATTATAATCGGCAATATGATTAATTATATTTCGACATAATATATTTAATAATTTTACTATTTTTATTTAATTTCTGTCAAAAGTTGAATACATATATAACATATTATACACCAGCACATATTCACTTTCACAGTGTTGCCATTTTGTGTTACATAAATAATTGTTTGTATTTTAACCTGCCACGCAACTGTTACCAGGTGTATTTAAACTTTGTAGTTCAGATGAAACATTAAACGTGTCCGAATCAGCAGTTTTCGCGAACATATTAATTGCATTATTTATGGCGTATTGTGTCCATTTAAGATTTGCATTTTGAACGCAACAGACACGCACAAATAGGGCTGTACGAATTGAACCATTCAAAATCACAAAACTAGCAAAAAGTCATTTCGAACTCGAACATAGTTTAGTTTGTCAACATTTGGCTCTCAGGAACAAAGATGTTAAGAATAGCACAAACCTCTTGCTCATTTCTTATAAATAGTATACACAATTTAGGCTAATATTTGAGGCAGCATAAATTTTACGTACATCCTTTACTAATTAGTCAAGTGTAATATATTTTTATCTTTTGACTGGAAAAACAGGCTCAAGTCCCCCTCCCCCCAATAAGAACTTGCACAGGATAGAATTAACGTTAAAAGGGAAATAATAATCAGTAACATTAAGGTATGAATTTTTTCCTTCTGTTATGTTATGAAAATTTTTGAAATAAAATCAGTCTTACTGAGTTTTTCATTCCAGATTTAAAAATCCTCTTTTATGGTTATTTTGTACAGTGATTGTGGCTTGGCCGTCTTCGCTGTTATTCTGTTTTATGGCCGGTCGACCCTTTCTGTTTTGTTCGGACGATTAATTTAAGGGCAGTCCGTTTCTGTTACACAGCAGACATTCCTTAAACAACTGGAATGAACACTATCGCTAGTGTGATTATTACGTAACTTTTATTTAATCTTTTTTAACAACAAAAGTGGGCGATTATGTTTTTACACTTGCGTGATTCAGTTGTGTTTGCTCTTTCTTTTTGATCGTCAAGTGGTTGTTACGTACGTCTCAACATGGCACGTAATACGGATTGTACTTGTACATGTGTTCGACAACCAGGCTTAGGAGACGCCTAGGGATGATTTGTTGACGGGTAGAACGTTAAAAGACAAGAATGATCCCGGAAATTAGAGATTCAGTTTGACAATAGTGAGGAGAAGTCACTTTTTGCATGCAATAACTGACAATTTTTAATTTGATTATATATATTGCCATAGCTTCGAATGATTAATAGCCATATAGTAGTTAGAATATTTGCTGTTTTTTTTTCATCCAATCTAGGCTCATTTAGTGATATATTGGTAGTTTAAATTAAATTGTTTGAAAATGAAGCGAAATTTGTTACATTTCTTTAAACCGCTGGTTAAAAATTAAACAAAAACCGAGTACAGCGCAGAGTAAATTATTTAAAAATAAGTAAATCCGAAGTCGAAGCTGATTCCTATTTGATTTTTTACAAGTGATTTGTATTCAGATGTTGCAATTTCCAGAAAGTGAAACTATATTGCAGTTTTTCTCTGCATTAGTATGTTGACATAATAATATGTATTTTGTGCAATTGAATAGACTATAATAAATATAGCTGTTGTTTATATGTTGTTTGTCAATCAATTTTATCATGAAACTTGCTGCTGCAAAAATGGAACAGGTTATTTTAAAGAATAAAAATTTGGAAAATAAGTGTTGTTAAGTTTATAAATACAAGCCTGCTTTTTTTTTTTTTTTCTGTTTTAACATTCGCCACTGTATTCCGAAGTATTAGATTGAAATTTTCAGAAAGTGTATCTTTTTATGCATATTTTTCCTGCAGTAGGGCGTTGAAACGTGTAATGTATGAAATTTAATAGACTGCAATAAATCAAGCAGTTGTTTACATATTGTTTGTTAATAAATAAAATCATGAAACTTTTACTGAAACATGGAAAATAATTTAAAGTATAAATAGAGTCAAGTTTGTGAATGCGATACCTCCCCCCCCTTTTTTTTCCCCACAACTTTTTGATCCAGCACTGAAAATATGGCAGGTCAGACTCAATGGATTAGCTTTGGCCAACATTCACAAAGATGTGTTAGAAATGTTATAGATACGTTCTGTAAAATGAAGCAAAGACAAATGAATATGAGTAGCCTTATTAGGGTGAGTAAAATGAACAGTTACAGTAAAACATATAAACACAAAAATTAACAAAACAATTTTAAAAGGTATTTAGTGTAGTGATAACTTCGCCTTTAATGATTTTTTGTAATCTATCTCTATATATAAAAGAGAACACTGACTGACTGACATATCAAAATGCAGCCCGGACCACTGGACATAGAATCGTGAAATTTTTGTGTGGGTTCCCCTCAGGTCGTAGGCGAACACTAAGAAGGGATTTTTCGAAATTCGACCTCTAAGGGGGTGAAATGCATTTCCAAAGAAACGTCGACAGAGCTCGAACCCGACGACCTATCATCGTGATTTTTACTTTAATAAAACACACATAAAATGTATACTAGTTAGTTTAAAATTGTTTCGAAATTCAACATTTAAGGGGGTGAAAAGACCTTAAATGTGTTTCCGATTAACTATCGATATCTATCTAATCCTTCGGGATAGAGAATTGGTATTCACTTCAAAATGTTGCTTACGTAAATACCCAAAAAGCAGTTTTAGGATTTTTTAAAATTCAACCCCCAAGCAGAGTAATGCTTACGTAAGTATTTAAAATTATATGTAAGTTTATTTACTTTATAAGATAACTTGATTATTAAGAATAAAATGAAGTTTGTAGACTTTCAAGGCAGACTATCCGAAAAGCAAGTACGAAAAGCAAGAAATAAATTTTCGCTCTACAGCACGGTCGTAGAAGAACAGGTCTGGACACTCGTCTATCTACCAGTGTATTTTGCTTGACCCCCTTGTTGTTTTGCTGCAGTTCGCCAAGTTACCGAGAATGTTTTGCATCTTTGTCGCTGCGGACAGGGCAGTCCGGCTCAAACTCCGCCCACTTTTTTCCATTGTTAACATTATAAAGAAAATAAAGATTGCTGGAGCCATGATTTAAAATTGTGAGCGAAGGAGTATATTTCATAAATTGATAGAAAAAATACGTTTTGATAACTTGTTTATCTTAGTGGGAGGGAAGTGGGCGGAGTTTGAGTCCGACCGCCCGAACTGCAGCGCCAAAAAAGGTACAGCATTATCGGTAACTTGGCGAACTGCAGCCAAACAACAAGGGGGTCAAGTTTCCAGGCGAATGCCGAGACCTGTTCTTCTACGACCGTGCTCTACAGTTACATATCGAGATGTGGTGTTGTACAACCTCTATGAGCCCAGGACATTAATATTTTACTTTTTAAATTATATTTGTTTTCATGAATTATTTCAACGTTACATGACGCAGTTGTTTGTAGCTCCGGTATACTTTCCGGGAGGTTCTGGGCTCGAATTCCGTAACAAATAGCGTAAAAACGTTCAATTCTGACAAAAACTGCAAGGCAGATCGAATTAATGCCATTTGCATGTATTTGTTTAAAAGGAGTAAAATGCATTATGCAGTTCACTTTCCACTTAGGTTTCTCGACAACATCAACTCACATATATCATCTCACTAATCTCGACGTTGGGGCACAAAATTATTTCCCGCGAAACCTTTTCCCACCAAAACTTTCTAATGGCATTCAACTTCAATTGAATATTTTGGAAAATGTAATCGAGGTCACCGTCACCAATGGTTGTGCGCAGGGTAAATTAGCCTTTTTTCATTCGATTAACCTCTTAGATTTAAGAGTCTTTAATTAATTCACGACGTCAACTTTGCAGTGCTATAAATAAGGCCCAGTTGAAGTCGCTGTTAGTGTCAGGCACAAACTTAAGACTGCTTTTCGCGTGGACAGCTATAGGTACTTATTCTGCTGCAGAGTTAGCTCAACTAGCAGCTTTGTCATTCTAACACTCGATGACTGAAGTACCAATCTGGTGCGCAAGAAGGTTTTTCAATTAAAGTAAATATTATCAGTTATGAATAATATTCGCGAGCATAGCCGCGGGGGACTGCTAGTGTGTGTGTGTGTGTGTGTGTGTGTATCAATATTCCACATTTTTGTGAAATATAGCTTGTGCCTCATAAAATTAAGGGACTACTCACGTGTTTCCAGAGCCAACGTAAATATAAGGCATGTAGACCCAAAAGTTAAAAAGTTTAATTTTTTTGTTAGCACAATTCACTTTTTAAGACATAATAACTTATCTTAAAAATGTAAAAATTTCTTACGTAGGTAATTAATTTTTTTTGTCTGGAAACTACATAAAAAGCACCATTTTGCATCTCTAAAATATACATTTTTTCGGGGGAACACGCTTGGAACCCCCCCCCCTTTTTTTCCTTGAATCAAAATCTTTCCGGCGCCTCTGATGACATGGAAACTAGAATTAGACTCGTGTGTACTCTGCAAAATATTTCTAGCCGATGTAGTTATCTTCAGTCATTTAACCTAACGTAAATATACAATAATACATAAAAATTAATACTTAAAAAATTAATTACATAAATATATTTAAAATATGTGAAACAAGTTTTCTAAAAAATACTACCACGTGTGTAAATGCTAACGCGTAATTTACCAAATAACCGCCATTACAAAAACCACTTCCCGAACGGACATCTCTGTCAATTCCAACAAAATCGTTTCCCCGTTGTAACATACGTAATTGTTAAATTTACTAAATCTGTATAGTGAGTCGTTCATAGGGTTGACTCAAATAAATTTGATATCTTATTATAAGCAAATAAAATAGTATAAACTAAAATTTTCAACAGTAGAAAATATTTTGTGTAAAATCATATCCACGTATTGCTAAGTAAAACACATGGCGAAAAATTTAGTATAACTAACCAAATATAAGTATGTTTTAAATAAATTGTATCAATAAAATTGTACTGTTGAGCAAACAAATTCCAGAAGTAACTTCAACGTTACCATCGTTAGTTTAACAGTAATTTATTTGTACAGCAAAACTAATATCAACCTTATATATTTGTTTATCGGAACAATCCATTTTTCTCTATGTGCGTACAAAATATGGCGAAAATTTATTTATTACGCCTACTCTGTAATTATAGGCCTTGCTGAAAAATTAAACCAAGCAGGAGTTTTCTTAATTTCAGTTACCGTAAGTACACGTTTTCAGAAACATTTCATAAACACATACTACGCTATACAACATAGTGGAAAAAATGCTACGTTATTTCAAGTGGTTTTACTTTCATTATTACAACACAATAGGCCTACTTAAAACAAAATGTAGGCCTATGAATATTTGCTCTCAGAATATCAGTACAATACTTCTTCATTCTAAAACATAGTAGAAAGATAAAATAAACTTAAGTCGGTCTTATAATTTCTTCACACGTTGATCAAAAGTATGCTAGGTTTATAAACACGTATTATATGTATTAGAATGTGGCTTTTTCTGGAGAGAGGTGAAAATTCTTCAACGAGCTTATCGCACGCGGCTAAAATACATTGATTTCTCCTGCTAACATTAGCTTGTATTATTTTATTTTATTTATTCGTCTTAACTTTTATGTGGCGAAGTTAGGGCGAAGTCGCCTTGTCTTACACTTAACAACAGTATACATCTCATGAGACAGTTGTACTCGGTTTACAGAAGAAAGTCGGCAGGCCATAAATTACAATATTACCGACTAGCAACATTTATCTTTAAACATACTTTCAAGGAAACAGAAATGTTTACTCCCATTCAAGTGTTTTCGTGCATTAAAAATAATTAAAATTTTGAACACTATTCATACAATGCATTTAAAAAAACCGAATCAAAATTAACGGTTTCGTGTTTACAACTTTACATATATAATCAATTATTAATGACAACATTGTGCTCAATTAACAATATTTAAACTTATGTGTGATCATCATCTACCAGACATGGCAATACTGAACGCATTATACAACCCGTAAGTAATAGGCCTACTTGTCCGCATTTGCAACATGTGTTGACGTCTATGAAACTTACACTGACCACATGCGTATTGAATGTCGTGTTAGAACTATGCTTCTATTAAATGCAGGATGCCTGTAGGTAGACAGAGGGAGTTGGAGGACGGTGGTTCTACTGAAAGCAGTAGTGAGAGTCCACTGTAAGTACTTGTCCCAATATTTTGCAACAATTGTTGACGTCTAGGAATTCTACATTGACCACATGAGTTCTGAATTTCATGTTCTAACAGCGTTTCTATTAATTTCAGGATGCCTGAAGGTAGAAAGAGGAAGCTGGAAGACGATGGTTCTGCTGACAGCAGTAGTGAGAGTCCACTGTAAGTACTTGTCCCTATTTTTTGCAACAATTGTTGACGTCTAGGAATTCTACATTGACCACATGAGTTCTGAATTTCATGTTCTAACAATGTTTCTATTAATTTCAGGACGCCTGAAGGTAGAAAGAGGAAGCTGGAAGACGATGGTTCTGAAAGCAGTAGTGAGAGTCCACTGTAAGTTCTTGTCCCAATTTTTTGCAACAATTGTTGACGTCTAGGAATTCTACATTGACCACATGAGTTATGAATTTCATGTTCTAACAGTGTTTCTATTAATTTCAGGATGCCTGAAGGTAGAAAGAGGAAGCTGGAAGACGATGGTTCTGAAAGCAGTAGTGAGAGTCCACTGTAAGTACTTGTCCCAATTTTTTGCAACATGTGTTGACGTCTATGAATTCTACACTGACCACATGAGTTTTGAATTTCGTGTTCTAACTGTGTTTATATTTATTTCAGCATGCCTGAAGGTAGAAAGAGGAAGCTGGAAGACGATGGTTCTGACAGCAGTAGTGAGAGTCCACTGTAAGTTCTTGTCCCAATTTTTTGCAACAAGTGTTGACGTCTATGAAATCTACACTGACCACATGTGTATTGAATTTCGTGTTATAACATTACTTCTAATTCTTTCAGGTTGCCTGAAGGTAGACAGAGGGAGCTTGAAGACGATGGTTCTGCTGACAGCAGTAGTGAGAGTCCACTGTAAGTACTTGTCCTAAGTTTTTGCAACAAGTGTTGACGTCTATGAAATCTACACTGACCACATGTGTATTAAATTTCGTGTTCTAACTGTGTTTATACTTTTTTCAGGATGCCTGAAGGTAGACAGAGGGAGTTGGAGGACGGTGGTTCTGAAAGCAGTAGTGAGAGTCCACTGTAAGTACTTGTCCCATATTTTTGCAGCAGGTATTGACGTTTATGAAATATACACTGATCACATGTGTAGTGAATGTTGTGTTCTACCTATGCTTCTATTAATTTCAGAATGCCTGAAGGTAGACAGAGGGAGCTTGAAGACGATGGTTCTGCTGACAGCAGTAGTGAGAGTCCATTGTAAGTACTTGTCCTAAGTTTTTGCAACAAATGTTGACGTCTATGAAATCTACACTGACCACATGTGTATTGAATTTCGTGTTATAACATTACTTCTAATTCTTTCAGGTTGCCTGAAGGTAGACAGAGGGAGCTGGAGAATGAAGGTTTTGACAGCAGTAGTGAGAGTCCACTGTAAGTACTGAAACACTGTGTAGCTTTTTTAATCTTTCGTAACGTGTAATATTGATAAACACGACATGCCTTCTGGATCTAGAATTTGACCACTCTTTTGCAACTGACACCTGACATAAAAAATTAAATGAATTATTTCCAAAAGAATATATAGAATACGTGTAAATAAGTATTGGATTTATTTTACAAATTACGTTTGTTACATTATACTGTTTATATTCCCTTGTTTAAGTTTTAGAAAATAACAATAGCCCGCATGACTACTTGTAAATATTATTACCAGCCTCTTATCTTTTAACTGCTGATAAATAACCAGTGTAATATATTGAATGTTTTTTACTGTTAAGGTAGCTGCTAATGTTGGAAAATTGGATTCTCGTTTCTCAAATATTAGTACCTATAATAGTTATTAAAGTGATTTACTTAATTTCTTTGAAGTGCCTTAACTTGTAAACATTAATATTACATTTAAGATTAATCATGTCCCATCTGTGCATAAATGTGTACTTATATTATAAAACTACCTAGTATGGTTACTTCAACAGTTTCGTCATAATCCAAGCGGTATTTTAATGAGACGTTGTTTTCTCTTTAAATGATTTATGCTTGCTTAAACTTTCCGTATCATTAAGTGAAATATACATTTAATGTGTCTAACACAATCAACGAAAATGTTATGTTATGTGACTACGTCTTAGAAGGCAGGTATGTGATACATCCTTCAAGTAGATGTAGCAGGAAATCCATTTCATTGGGAATGAATAGAGTTATAATTTGAATACCACTGCACAGAAACACCATAAACATATTTTTCAATTACAGTATTATTTAAATTAAATGGTGGATAGATGTCACATGCTGTACGAAAACAATGTGTGCATTACAGTTTCAGATGAACAATTTAAAATTGTATTTAATATATATGTAAGTACGTATGAAAACACACACAGATAAATTAAATAAAAGTTTATAAACCTGACATACAAATACATATGTGTCCGTTAACTATATTTGTCATATAGCAAACAACGCCTCTTTAGCCAACTCAATTCACTACTTGTAACGTCCCCACTCCCACTTCACCAGATGTCGCAGTATGGGGATACAGATGTATGATAATCTTTAAAATGAAATTGTAAGGAGTTAAGAGTCTTTCATAAATCCAGTGAAGTGAAAATTGTTTTAAAGTACTAAGTCTATAAAGAACATGATGGTCGTACTGCTGGTGCTGTACGAAATGTACGTGTATCATCTCACTAGAAGTGAACGCTAACTTCGTGTTCCACTATGTAATTTATGGAAGGAGGCAACTGGACGAAATACCAGATACAGTGACGGCATTTGTCAACTTCATACTCTCCTGTTGATAAACATGCAAATACCTTACCTTTTCAACTGTCATGGACATTGTTCCAAAGGGCACTGCTAGTGCGATCAAGATTACAATTTTCACCATTTCGAGGAAAGTTGGTGTTATCTGTTTCGTCAAAAATAAGAGTGCTCCCGTTTTCGAAGAATATTTCGCTCAATAGATCGACATTTTAACACGAAAAATAAAGTTCGCCCCAATTACAAATTAAGATAAAATAGTATGGAACGTAACAGCCTAATCTTCATTTATGTTATTTTATTTATGTTTCTATAACTGAAGATAATCAACCTTAAATAAAGACATATAATTTTTATACTAATACTCTTTGGATGCCTAGGGAATTATCGTAGAACAGATGAAAATATAATAGTTTGACTGTAATTTTGTTTAGTCAGTTGTGAGAAATTCAATAACAACTTTATCAACTTATGTAGTAAAGCGCAGTATAAGAATACTCTGATATTGCACCAATTTGTCCTTTTCGTGAAACGACATTTTATGAAAATATGCTTGACTCTCTCGATTTAATAAACGCACGTCTTCGCAGAAAACAATTTTTTAATGAAAGTATATTCGTGCAGGTATTAAGCAAATAAACTACAAATACTTACGTTGGCACGTTGAATTGTACATTGGTTTTATATTTTTTAAAAATCATGTTAAGGAACCAATCTATGCAATATTTTTTAATACAAAAATAAAGATTATGTGAGTCTGAAGAAGCGAAGTTTGTATGTTTAAATTTAGAAACCGGTTATTTAAAGGTAAATTATTATAATTTTATGATTTGTTGTTATTGGTACAATACATTTGTTATTTTATTTCTTATCTAGCTAGTTTGTTGATATATTATAATCTGTTATGTCAACCAAGGTAATTGTGCATCACTGTTGTAACTTTTCACTAAAACTAAACTATTTCTTGTCATCTTAATAAGTATTGAATAATATCGATGAGAGTAGAATGAATCTATCTTATCGCACTACATTACCGCAGCTCATTTTACATTCACAGAGAAACATCCAAAAGCGAAAATTTTGTGTATTGAAAAATGGTGGATGGTTACGCCTCGTGTAAAAACTGACCAAATGTTTTACGACGTTATATTATATTAAGTTTTATTTCGAATAATTATTGACTTTGTATTGGTCTACGCTAGTTATTTAATGCTAGTCCGTAGTAATAGTGACCATCTTCATTAACTTATGGGTGTAAATACGAGTGCAGACAGCAGCGCATTAATCATTTTAAAAACTAAACAAATATCTCTCTCTCTCTCTCTCTCTCTCTCTCTACACACACACACACACACACACACACACATATATATATATATATATATATATATATATATATATATATATATATATAT
>PNEQ01040705.1:25726-35795 GCA_003012365.1 Medauroidea extradentata | reverse complement strand
TGCCAATAGAATAGTGCCTTAGTGGAGAAATTGATTGAACTGTCAGATTGTGTTGATTTTTTGTTTGTTTGTGTGTATATATTAATCATGTGTAACAAAACATTTTTATAGGACTAGTTGTCATAATTGAAAGTGTGGACTTTAGTAAGAAAATAGTTATTTTCGGTGGGCGGAATGTTTGTACCCAATCTGTGTACTTTTACTGTTGTTACATTGACTGTGATTTGAACTTGGTGCCTGCCCGCCATATTGAAAACAAGAGAAGTTAGTTCGATTATCATGGCGTCGGGAAGCAAGTAGTTGTGTTTCGGTTGCGAACACTAGCCCTAGGTAGCCCACCACAATAAATACAATTAATTAGTTACACAAGTTTTACATTAAAGTATGGCTTCCTTCTTCAGGATGGCATTCAGTAGCCTCGTAGGACTAAAGTTCATCCACAGATCTTCATGTTAGCAAAAATTATTACAATTACTTAACAAATTAAATTTATTCAAAATCAAATGATGGGACTTCGGCGAACAAACGATGCACTTGCACTCTGCAAGCCGGGCAGGCTCACCGCTCTGACCGAGCAACTTATGAAATGTGAGGCTTCACTTCACAATTGCACATGATTTTATAGGGTAAAAAAAAGTACACATAAGTGGTAGCTGCCTTAGTGAGTTGGGGGCTCTTATGCGTGGGCTGGCATTATGGTCTGTGTTAGATTAACTCTGGGGTCACATAGACAACACTTAAGGTGGAAAAGAAAAAGAAATCACATGGCTGGTGAGGCCAGTTACTCTACACTAGCTACACCACCCCCAGGCTGGCACTCTTTACTCCCTCCTCTTTTCCAGTACTATTACTCCTTTGGTCACTGTAACACCTCTGACATGTTCTTC
Organism: Medauroidea extradentata; assembly: GCA_003012365.1. Lineage (NCBI taxonomy): Eukaryota > Metazoa > Arthropoda > Insecta > Phasmatodea > Phasmatidae > Medauroidea > Medauroidea extradentata. The sequence continues at coordinate 34,908 of PNEQ01040705.1, read as the reverse complement.
TGGCTTGCAAACTCACCTGCCTATCCATTCCCAGCAAGCATGTATCTCCAAACAAAAATTAAATACAGCCCCTTTACATGTGACCAGGTCCAGTATTTCTGTAGTCATTTGCGGTCACTGTATTTAAAAATTAAATTTTCTGTTTTCGTTTACTGGCGATTATGAATAACGATTTTGGATTACAACTTTGGATGACAATTATTGAGACCTACAAAGCAGAATAGGAAATAAAATGTAAACAGTTAGTGGTGGTTTGTTTCATAACAGTTACGACAGCGGCCAGGTTGTAGCTCGACTATTGTTTCCTTCCTCTCTCTACTTTCTAAACATATGGCCGGCCATAGATATCACAGAGGAAAAGATGAGGCACAGGAGGAGAGAGGGGTTAGTCAGAATGCTGAGATGCGTCTTGCATGGAATGCCTCGTTTTGTCCTCTTCTCTTCCTACTCGTGTGGCATGGCACTCCTTTCCACTTGTCTTACTGGACAATGATTCCACTTCTCCATAATCAATACTCTTGCAACTCACAGATGTTCAGTTTCAAGACGTGTTTAAAGAGTACGTCACCACTTGTTTACATCACGTGAGTTATGCGTTCCTTAAAGTAAATACACTGGGGTTTTTCTATTTCCGAAAAAAATAGGTCCAGTGATTACAGTGATGGTGGTGGACATTATGCGAAGCAATACAGTATGCTATTTATCGAATTTCAGTGTGTTCTCTCATAACCCTGTTATAACATTTTTCAAGGGACCTGTGAAAAAAAGTGTCATATGCAGGAAAATTTTATAAGCAGAAATCAATATTTTTAAACCAATAAATGGATATTACTCAAAAGTAACTTAAAATTTGATAGTTTATGTACTGTGAATAAGCCTATAATGAGATTAAATGAGGCTGTAGTTACTGTGCCATCAGAAACATGCTGAATACACACATTGTGTGTATAATAGAGGCTTTCCCACTTGTCTTCATAAGTTCATGGTCATCATCTTCAAGGTTACAGTCTTTAATATCATTGTAATGTACACTTATGATACTTTCTCAGACATTAATTTGTTTATTACTGTTGTTTTTAGTCTACAGCTTAGTTATTTTATCTAAAATAATACAATTAAGAAAAATTTTACCATAGTTGTGGTTAATGTCTGAGAAAAAAGTGATGTTATATGCAGGAAATGAAAATACCAGTGTTGTTATAAGCAGGAAATGAAAGCATTATGCTTTATGGAAAAATGGTGGGACCAAAGAAAAGTAATGTTATATGCAGGAAAATGTTACTGTATATCCAGAAATGTTATAACAGGGTTCTACATTTATATAAAAAAACGTGCTAACAATTTACAAGACAGTGCTGTTCTTTTCTCCCCTCCAAACATGCTTATGTTACCTGTTTCTTAGGAAATAAAAAACTACAACAAATAAACAGCTCAGCTCTTCCACGTACAAAACAACCACTTTGAGCATGATAGTCACTATAATGTACCACTAACAAAAGCTTCTCTTAGCATTTATTTCCGACACTCTTTTCCACCTTTCCCAACTTTTCCACTTCCAGTCAAACAGCACTCATTGCAGTGCAGTGAGCCAATGATCGCCAGACACCAGATCTTTTCTTGAAATATATGTAGTAACTGATGTAGCCTAGTGTATGATAAATTAACATACTTCCCTGTTTGTGACTTTTAACACATGTTAGTAACAAAAGTGTGTTATTGCATACCAGCTAGGCTCAAAACTCTCTACAACAATATAGATATCAGTTTGAAATCATCAAACTAAAAGCTAAACGAGGGTGGGATATAAACAAAATAAGTGGTTCATGTGCATCGCTGACAAGACAAGTGCAGGAGATATTGCGCTGTCACAATGTATCAACATCCTAAACTAGCTGGCACCATCGCGCTCGGTGGAAAACTTTAACTAATTTGACAAGTTCTGGCCACGGTTTGAACAGATACTTACGAATGTGCATATCTGTTTCAAGAGTACTACAAAAAATTCTGCAAAAGGAACTGATTGCAAGTGCGTGCAACTGCAGTATAACTACAACACTAAGGTGCAAAAATTACTCATGTACAGTTCACCACAGCACCAATTCCATCCTAAATTTGGATAGAACTATAATTTGCTGTAGTAACCTTTATTTTGCCACTGTTAACAATAGTTAATGTGAGGATACACTGTATTTATTTGCAGTGGTCGTGCGAAGCAGCAGCCACCGACCCGCCACGAGAAGTTGTGGCCATCGAGTGAATGTTAAGACAATATTGACATACTGTGACCATATTGAAAGGCCATGCTTTAATTCATTTTGACGTGACCGAAGTACTTTTTGGGTAACATCATAAATAGCACATGTTTACCTGCTTTAATAAACTACCATTTAATTAATACAACACGTTATATCCAGTTAAATACATAGTATTAAATACAATTTCAATCAAACATTCTGATGTGATTTTTTGGGTTTTGTTGATAAAAATTGGTCATATTTGATTAAAGTGAGAACACTGCTATAACAAAGACTGAACACAAAACCGTAAAACCTTGTTGTAACGGGATTCTACTGCACACGTTATTTTAGCACAACCCAAAAACACAGTATCATAACGAGTCGTCAGCATTAAAACAGAATGCTGATCCTTTAATTAATACCAAGCAAGATCTTCTTTAAAGAATAACAGATAATTGTAAATTAGATTGTCATAACTGGCTTACCTGTATGGCATCATGGGCCATCAGTATCTTGTTGGGTCGTTGGAATGTACTGTTCTTAGTCGGAGATTCCTTCAACTGCTGCAGCAACCTGAACGAACAATAGTGAAAATGTAGTTACACTGACAATCACATCGTATGCCAAACTAACAATCAATACATTAATAAATTATAATTTACAATGATAGGATTGTTGGAAAAAAGGTTCACCACAACCATATCAAAAAATTAGATTTTTCATGTCTGCCCTAGCAAGGAAACTAGTGGCTGAAAGTGATTATGGAACAATACTTTCAAATTCAACAAAATATTCAAGAGCCTATGATACATTTGCTTTAATGACTAATAGAAAAAAAAAATTAGCAAACTTAACAACTTGATAGTTTAATCATTGCATGTTTTTATGGGTGGTTCTCAATAAAATGAGGCAATTTTTAAGACCATTTTGTCAAGAATAATAACATCTCAGAAGCTAACTTTTGATTACATACTTTAATTAGTTGTTTTATTTACATTAAAACTTAGTAGGAATCAATAAACTAATAAAAACATAGTAAGAACCAATAAATTAATTAAAAAACAGCAAGAAAAAATAAATAATCTGTAAATAAAAAATAATAAATAGCGTATGGGGAGGGTACCAGAGGACAGGTTATTGTACCCAGAGCGCAGATTTGTTGACTGGATGCACGAGGTAGGCAATTGCATATCCTGATAGATTATATGAAATGAGAACCTACAATGAAGTGACGGAATGAGATAGGCGGGGGAAACGGGAGATCCCCGAGAAAACCCACCGGCCAACGCCAATGTCCTCCACATTTCCCACATGTGAAAAATCCGGGCTGAACCCGGATCGCCTTGGTGGGAACCAAGCGATCTAACCACTCAGACATAGGGGTCCCTTCCTGTTCAAAAAATTGGGTTTCAAAAGTGCTCACTTTATCCTGAACCACATATTACACGTAGGTATGTACGTACATGTTAAGTAAAATTTCATGTTCTGACATTACAATATTTTCTTTCAGTTATCATTACACTTTGTCAAAGTTAAACATTCAATTCAATTTTCACCTATACATTGTGCATGTGTATCTATAAAAAGTTTTGTTTTACTGCAGAGTCATATTCACACAACCATATACAATAATAAAAATTAAGCTCAATCTCAATATGATACTCAGCTGAAACTGAACTGAAAAGTTGTTTAAGAACATACTTGATGAGGCCCCCGTTCTTGGATTTGTGGGAATGCGCAGTAAAAGCCCCAACAGTGACAACGTCGTAGAACCCACTCTTTCGCAGCGTTTCATTCTGCACCCATAACCGCTGCAGGTGGAGATTCACAGGAGCAAACTCTAGGACCCTGTCATTCTTCCTGGAACTCGGTTTGAAGAAGCTGCCTGGAAAAATAATACACGTCTCGGGACTCCGGCCTCCGTAGCATAGTCGGCAGCATGCCGGCCTACAGTGCGAGAGTCCTGGGTTGAAATCCCAGCATGGGCATGGATGTTTGTGTCGTTTTCTTAGGTTCAGATAGTTTGTAAGCCGTCTCTTACTAAGCCTAACAGCATAAAACTAGGGGATATGAATAAACCCTCTAAAATAAAATGTCTTAGGGCTCGTTATTCTGACTCTTCTCTTCTGCAGGTCTCAACACTTTACTACAAGCACATGTGTTTGCACACATAGTGAAACCCTCTTAAAAAGTTTCCTGATTTAAGTTAATTAAATTTCCCCCTTGTCTATATGAACATGTATACATTTAGCACTTCTAAAATATTTTTTTTGGTTACTAATTATTATTTATTTCTATTCCCATTATGAACGTATTAAAAGAGTTTTACTGTATGTACATTCACACATGCATACATATACGCATGCACGCGCACACTTCTGAATGCACATAAATGAGTACACTAGATCCTCGATTTTACGGATACTGACGGTTCCATTTGGGACATTCATAAAATTGCTACCTTTGTACAATCGATTGAGCCCAATTTTGGCCCCACCCCCTGGCCTCCCCTTATTTTCCAAATTTTAAAATTGCCTTTTTTTCTGCACAGTATATCCAATGGGGTCCCGATTTTCGTAGCGATTTATGGGAAAACAAGAAAAGTTATTGTTAAAATGTACATTTATATCAAAAGACAGATGTCTCCCGATTACAAGGGTACCCCTGAATGGTAACGATGACAAACCCTTGTCCTGAAAAAAAAAAAAAAAAAAAAAAACACAGAGCACCGAGTGTCTTCTCACAAATACATAGTCTTGACATCAGTATCGTTTCACACAAAAAATGACAAATAATAATTGCAGTTAAAATTTATATCAATAGACAGACATCTCCCAATTAAAATCACACCTATAAATGATCAATATGACCAATCCACACGTCACAAAAAAATAATACACCAAGCACTGATGCCTTCTCACGATTCATTATCTTGATGTTCCTAGCATTTTGTGGAAAAATAAACCTAAAAAGGTTTACAAGACTCTTCTGTGAAAAGAAACCAAAATTAGTGACGCATGTAACCTTTTTTTTTCAGAGGCCGCGAGGTTGGTGTACTTTCATTTGCAACACCAACAGAATGAATCAAAATTTCATAGTACACTCACGTCTCTTGATCTTAAAAATACCAAGTGAAGTTTGGAGACAGCCTTGTGCTGGACTATGTTCAGTACGTGTGCCCTTTTAACGATGGCACGCCCAAATATTGTGTGTGTGCGGCAAGAGTCGAGTTGATGCAAAAACGGTGCCGTCAACGAGTCCAAACTTAGTCACTAATGCCGTTCTTACCCAATGCCCAGTTGTGTTTACTTTCCAGATGCAGTAATTGCCTTGCTGATGTGTAGTGCTGATAACACATCCCCCCTCTTTTTTTGTTATGCTTTCACTTAGCTTACAGGCATCTCGCATACACACGCACCCACTGTAAGCCACGGCGCAGTACTCAAAGCAGACAAAGGTAAAAAACGTACGTCAATTACCTGCATCACGGACAAATTCCATGAAGCTGATAATCTTACCACAGCATCGGCGCCAGAAATCCTACAGCCAGGAGAAGACTGCAACACAAGAATTTTCTCGCTTCACCAGGAAAATTTAATAAAGTACTAGAAACTGTCAAAACTTGAAATTGACATACAAGACATGTGGTTATTTGTCATTTTCAGTGGTTGGGTGTGGGTAGAAGCGGGGTGCGAAAAATCATGCTGTGTGCACGGTAATAGAGATTATCTTTACCGGTGTTAGTATAGAGTGAAAGTAAGCTGACAATGGCTAGAAGAGGAGGGTTTCAGGTTGGATATTGACAGTTTCTGGGAAACCCGTTGCAAGTTGTTTCCCATGCTGAGGTTTGAGAAGGTATAATGCTAGTTGTGGGATGTGGGGGAGGGGGGTCATCTGCCGGCCGTGAGACAAGCATGTACATTCTAGCTGTCACGGCCTTGTTATCTATGAAGAGTAAACTTGCACCTTATAAAGACATGAGGGGTAGACAAACTGTGTAATAATAGTGCTCACAGGCCAAACGTACAATCCGACGTGCGCGGTCACACATTTTTTAACAGCTTTAACTTTCCTTTTTTTGCAATTTTTTGACAGTTCCCGAGAGTATATTCGTAAAATCGCTACCTTCATAAAATCGGGGTCTAGTGTACTTACACACAGTCATGAATGCACACACATACCAACAGAATAATAATTTATTTCATACAGGTTACTAAAGCAACAAATTGTAACTTCCTTTCAATTCATCCAAAATTTTATGAAAAATATTGTTTTCAATTTGTTTTGAGTAAATCATATACTGTACATACATATAGCTCAAGGTTATACAGTATTACGGAGATTTTAAAACTTAATTGGATAGAGTTGTGTAGAAGTGACAATTCACTGAACATGATACATTTGAGGAAAAAAGTTTGTTGTGTATCAAAACAGTCTACTATCAGCATTTTTGATGTCTCTTATCTTTCGTGAAATATCATGATGCCAAGATAGTTTCTATTATAGGAGAATGTGCAAACCTGCCCTTCTACTGTGTGATTATCTAAACATATTCGGTAGAACCCTCAATTCTGAACCTTTCGATATTACACTTTTCACAATTTACAGCCACTTTATGTGGTCGCATTTGCTGCTTTTACATTTAAGTATACATTTCCCTCATTTTACACTTTCCTGCATTTGACAACAATTTTATCAGGTCTCTTCAGAGGCGTAAAAAAAACAGGTTCCCTTGCGCCCCAAACCATTCCAGCAAGAGAGAATGCAGCAGATGAGAAAGAAAGTAGAAGAGATGAGAGGGAGACCTTTATGTGCCTGGAGATTCTCTTTGGCCTGGGAGTAGAGATGTAGCAGGTGGAGATGTCGGTCCAGCAGCTCGACTTGCCTCATGTGCCACGGCTCACGCAGCTCTCCCATGCCTGCCACTTCCTGCAGCAGTTCCTTCTCTTCCTGGATCCACAGGTCCCTACACACACCAGACACACACACACTGTGCGTACATTGCCACTGTCTCTACAATGCCTCACTGGATGAGAGTACACAATATGCAGCATCACTATATTCATGATAAAATGAGCACTTTTGAAGCCCTAATTACTTTATTACTGTCAGTTAATTTAAAGTTTCCTAGTGCTTTTTAACACAAAATCTTAAGTAACAACCAACGTGCATAGAACGTTCTGTACTTAAAAGTTAACATCTAAATCAACAATAAATAATATTTTTTAATAATTTTTCTGGACAAGGTAGATGTAAAGTGCTCAGTTTATCACAAATATCAAACACAACCCTTCAGAGCTCTCTGCCTTCTTAGTTTGCATCCACATAGGGGGGGATCAAAGTTTAAATTAATTAATTCTCTACGGACCAATTTAAAACTTAAGTCTTTTAAACAAAAGTACTGTATTCTAAATTAAAAATCTGGAAAGATACTATAACATGAGAGACTATGCCAGTTTATTTTATATTGGATATTTACTATGTACTTTGTGAAGTTAAAATTTCATAAAACAGGTTCACTAATTATTTCTACTGCAATAATTTCTTAAGTAATTGTGTACGTATTGCAACCCTTTTTTTTTGTGTGTAAAATTGGTTAATTTAAAAATTTTTAATACTATACTGACTTCACACACAAACTCAAAAGGCAGAGCCATTAATAGATACTAAATCATAAAGGGAGTAGCCTAGTTACATAGTTACCACTAGTCTCACACCACAGTAACCTCTATACTATTACCTATTGGGGTTGTTCCTACAAATACAGCATTTCCATTATTTTTTAGGTGCTTCGGTTCAGTACTGGTTCTTGAATGTATTGGTTCTATCCTCAAATCTGCCTTGTTTGCATTGTGTGACGTGTTCCGTAACAACTGTATCATTCAATGTTTGTTGTTGAACTGCCACAGATAGCTCAGGAGTTGAATATTTAACTAACTTGTTATGTAGATGTTTCATGAAATAAAGAACAAGGTTATGTAGCCTCTCTTTTTTATTCATTGCTCACTCTTATGATATTTCAACAACGCTACATTTTACAACAGATTACAATCCACCAAGTAACAGTATCTTATTCTCGATTGTTACATAATAGAATTTGAAACTAAGCATAGCATGAAAGAATGTGTTCACAAAAATGTTTTAAATATTGAACTTATAACTTTCACATTAAAATAATAAAGAATACAGAGAAAAATACAGTGAAATCTTAATATAATAACAACTTTCAATGGCATCAAAAATTGTCTTTATAGCATACTGTTGTTATTATAGCCGAATAAATTTACATATACATACGTATTTTGTAGGGATGGTGTACTATAAAGCTGCTGTTATAGGGCAGATGTTTTGTAAGCCATATTCTTTATAACAACCTTTCCTTGTACATTAATTGGGGAAAAAAGATGTACATCTATGGAACTACGTACATTCTCAGCACAATACTCTAAGAAACCCAGTGAAAGGGCTAACGAACATGTGTCAATAAATAACTTGTTGCACGAAGAAATTCCACGAAGCAGACGATTTTACCACAGCGTCAGCCCCAGAAATCCTACAGCCTGGAGAAGATTGCAACACAAGAAGTTGCTCACTTCACCAAAAAAATTTCTAACTACAAAATGCCCAAACTCGAAAAATAAGAAAATAAAACAGCAAAAGTTATATCAACAAAAACAAATAGAATACTACGCTGGTCAATTTGAAACCAAACAAGCCGTGAAACTAAACAAAAGATTCTACTTTAAAATTCCCGAATGTACTTTAAATCTAAATTTTGAAACTGAATTTAATTTACTCATGTCCCCAATTACCAAGTTACCGTATTTACTCATGTGTAGCACGCACTTTAATTCCAAAACAACTGATAAAAATTTAGGGGTGCGTACTATACACAAAAAATACAAAAAAAAAATGTGAAAGAAAGGTCAGTTGTCGGTTGAGAGG
>PNEQ01040705.1:0-25626 GCA_003012365.1 Medauroidea extradentata | reverse complement strand
CCACCACCCGGGAAAGATATTTGACGGCTGGCTTGTGACCAGCTATCTTTTCATGGGAAAGGAAGGAAGAAAAAAAAAGTGTCATTCTTTTTTTTTTCCTTCACCCACCCCCTCAAACACACCCTGAGAGATAAAAAAAGGCAAGCTTGCTGCTGTCACAGCATGTTATCTTAGGGGTGATAGTGTTTCACAGCTCACTCCTTGTTTTTTTTACATACTAGCGAGGCACTAAAATTTTTTTTCCCTGCAACTTGTTGCAAAAATTGTGGTGCGCACTATACACGAGAGCGCACTATACACGAGTACTAAATCCCGTTGTGTCATCCAAAACATCTGATAAACCAATATTAAATAAGACACATAGCTTATAATTACCAACGTAAATTACAAAAGGAGAAAAAATAAGATAAATTTAAATTACGTAGGGACTGAGAGCCTGAACACTTCAGAACTGTTTAAAGTGTTAATGTCAATTAACAAAACTAAAATGCCTTTTTATTTTCCTTTTTATAATAAGTAGCTTTAGTTTGAAACAAAATTACACGAAGTTGCTGAGCGCTACTGTAAATAACTGTCACAAAATATTAGCATCTTTACCCTTCCAAGGTCAAGTTTGAATCACATACTGCCCTTGCAGTTCTGAAGACATGTTTACATGACACTGACCATTAAAAAAAATGAGTGAAATAAGACGTGTAAGTCTCATTTTACAATGGCAGTTTTTATAATTATAGACTGTATTTGCAAAATTGGTGCAATTAGTATGTCAGCACATGTACAATCCTGTCATAATGCTTCCACTAAAAATGATTTACCCTATTAAATGTTACTGTATCCACGCGAATATAAGATGACGAACCACCCTCCTCCTCCTACATTTGCCCTATAGCATTGGGGAAAATTTTAATTTTTCCCTAAATACGGTATTAACATGTCCAGAAAGTAAAGTCAAAAACAAAATAAAATTCACCTCAATACACATACACTTAAGTAAAATAAGATAAAACTAAACCAGTCATCAAAGTCGTTACTTTCATAAAGTCTCTACCTGTGTATACTGTAGTTTTGGTTGTATCACAATTGTTAATCATGATTGTATGCCTAACCAACATTTGTTTAAATATTGCTTCATAACCACAACGTTCAAATTTTCTTCGCTGTGATACAGATTATCCTGTTTTCTTAAGATGGTCACTCATTTAAAACATGTTTCATTAGGCTGGCACAACCTTCAATCACAAACTGAAAACGTGAACAATAAACACAGGCATGTTCCCAAATATGCCACCATGTTGGTCATACCATAGAAAAGAATGTGCACAGAGCTATGGAACAACATTCTACGTTCACGTGCATTTGTGCGTGTAAGGGAACAAGCCATATGCACACATGAGCGTAGTACCGTACATACTCGTGTATAGCACGTCCTCGTGTATAGTGCGTACCACGATTTTTGCAACAAGTTCAAGGGAAAAAATTTAACGGCTTTGCTAACATGTAAAAAAAATTATGGGAGTAAGACCGTGAAGCAGCACAGAGAGACTATGGTGGTTCAGTCAGGGGGAGAGGGAGGAAGGAAGGAAACATGGCTAACAACAAAGAAAAGATAGAGGAAAGGTAACATTCACACTGGCTAGAGAGTGACAGTGGTGGAGAGGATGGAGGAAGAGAGCCAGAAAGATTTGGGGGGGAGGGTTGTGGCCTGCCTCACCATTGTCCTCACCTATATCTATAAATAGCCTGCTAAGGTTACTTGCTGCCTGCAGCCAGCTCACACGTGTGTATGTGTATGCACACCTACACAACAGTCCCCCCTCCCCTAACTAGTGTTGTGTGTCTGCCACTTCCAGCATGTCCCCCTCCCCCCTTCCTCCGTGAGATAACGCCATGACAGCAGAGCAAGCTTGCCTTTTTAATTTACTGTCCAGAGCTGAGGAGAAAGTAAACCTCAGGAATGCGGCAGCGGATGGCTACAAGCAGAGGGCTGAGTGGCCCCAACCACTACCCTACCTTGCCTTCCCTCTCCTACGAGGGAAGTAAAGTGTCACCCTTTTTTTATTCCTTTCTTTCCCCATGCAAAGATAGCTGATCAAGAGACGTCAAAACTAACTTCCCATATTGCTTCTGCCCACCACCCACAAATTTAAGTTTCTGTAAACAAACAAAAAAAATTAGGGTTTTTGCAGTGGCAGTTACAGCAAAGTGTGGAGGGGGTGGGGTGAGAGAAAATTAAAAGGAGTAATGATGGAGGAACTGGGCGGTGAGAACATTCTCTCTCTCTGCCTCCCAATCTTGACACCCGCTAGTTCACGACAAGTCTGCCTTCTCCCGCCCCTTCCCGCCACAGCCTTTTATCAACGTATTTTTTTAATTTATATTTTCCGTGTATAGTGCGCACTCCTGAATATTTATCAGTTTTTTTGGAATAAAAGCATGCACTATACGCAAGTAAATACGGCAAATGGAACACAACCTAGATTAAAAGATATTTTGTTTGCCACCACTATCCACCATTTTGCAAAGCAAACTACCAAACAAGCTTAGACAGCCGACCACTTGCAGCGAATTTGGATGGACCGATGTTCATGCATATTTATTTCATGTACTAATATTTTAGCACCCATCTTGTGAATTACTTTCTGAATCAAAGACCAGTAGTAAGATAGTCTGCCAGAAGAAATGGTTATTGAAAATTAAGTTAACTTCACTTTTAATTGTGATTGTTTTACTTGTGTTTTTAATACTTATCATAAAGAAATATGCAGTTCCCTAGAAACCACTGACTATGTTACAAGCATAACTATTCATGCATACATGATAACCTCAAAAATTTTTGTAATTCGAAAATAACACAACACCAAATTTTTGGAAGTAATATTTGAAACAAACTTGTACGATTGTATATTCGGGTAAATATGGTACATAGTTTCGTTTGGCCCATAAAACAGTCTTATAATAGAAAGTTACCCCCTCTTATAATTTTTCCCTTTACAAGACAAATTATTTGATTCCTTTCAGAAACGTTACAATAGGGTTTTAATGCAACCATTTATGTTTTTAATCACATGGAAAATATTTTATTTGGAAGGAAAATGTATCTGTCTAACATCCAAATGTAATAAAGCAATAAGTGATGAAAAGTCTAACAATGCTTAGACATTTCCTGCGGCTTGGTAAAAAAGGATAGATAAGGTGAAGAGCAGAGGAAAGCACAGGTACAGTTGAATCCCGTCATAGCGAACACGTAAACAGCGAAAACTCGGTTATAGCAAAGTCTTTTTGAGGAACTGTCAAAAAATCGCAAAAAAATTCAATGAAAAATGTGAATTTTATGAGTAGAAACATGTATGGTGAGTCGTGTGAAACAGGCTTGCAGCGAGATTCGTGACCATGTGAAGCAGGATTGCTGCGATGTACGTGCCCTTGTGAAGTGAGTAGGTATTTGTTATCTTGACAGCCGGATGTACAGATTACCTCCGCCCCTCGCGCCGACCCATCGAACCGCCACCCCTCCGAGTCAGTCCGATGGCACCGTCACGTGAGTCGTGCTTCTGCCTGGACATTGCGCTTCCCTCCCCAAACTCAAGCACACGTTCTAGAAATATAATTGCCCAATCATTGTGCTTTCAACCGTGTGTAGTTTCAAATACAGCCTGCTTTTCTGATTTTATTTACCGATTACGATTTTGGATTACGACTTAGAATTATGACTTTGGATTTTTATATACGTACAGTCGAGCACCGCAACTACATACATTGGCTACTACAACAATGCAACTACAACAGTATCCTCAATGCCAGCCAAAAATAAATAAATATGTAAAAAATAAATAAATGTTTTTAAAAAAAATTTGAAGGAATAAAATTGGAAGGGTTAACATCGCGAGCAGGAAAGATTATTTAAAATACTGTTATGTTCATTAGAATTCAGCTATAACTAGAGGCTCGGAATTTTTGCAAATGCGAAGGAACGGCGATAAAATGCGAAAGTCGCCTAAAAAACGGTAAATTCTCCGGGAGAACGCCTAGATCCTCGGCGACGTGGCTGAGCGCATCAGCCTGATGCCAGACACACTCTTCTCAGGCACTCCCAAAAAGCTCCCGCTCAGCTCAGATGACGACACGGCTATTTGGAACAAGAACTACGTGTTCTGACTGAATAACGGCGGACGTATGCTGTATCATCACTAAGAATAATTGCCGCCGGCTGTGCTATAACTGAGTCCCACACACACACCACGCATACAGAAGAAACGCCTCTGGGAGATACGATAGCGCTGTCTCTTTCCCTCACACACGCACCCATACAACTACTCGTGCTTATTTCTGCTTAGCTTGCTACAGCTCACATTTTACTCCGTAGACCTTCAGCTTCTTGAGATAAGCAGCAAGGACGGCGGATGAGACGAAGCATTGGAGTTACCATCTCCAGTCTTGTGTCAGTGCATTTGCTGTTCTGATACCTTCATGCTCACACAGTCAGCTGTAAGGGTTTTTTTCCTTTTGGTTTAATGGCAATTTCAACATTTACTGTACACTAATTATAAATTATAATTTAACACACTAAACGTCCATTAACTTGAGCGAGAAGCAATAAATCCTTGCGGGCTGGCTGTTGCATTGTTAAAGTATCTTGCACACCGTCAGGAAGAGCATGGAAACAAGAGTAAGTCACCTCTTTTTTTGTCTTGGACAAGCCTGTTTGGACAGCTGAAGGGGAAGAACGAAAAAAAAAAAAAAAAAAAAAAATCACGGGTGGTGGGCCATTTGTGAAAACGAGCATGTCTAGCTTTAGCACTGCTTTTCTGCGAACTATCTGTAGATTTGGTAGTGCTCACGTAGGTCAGACATGTTTTCTGTTGGCGCACTGCTGGAATAAAATCACAAACTTATAACCTTACTCAAAGTCAATGCGTACACGTGCGCGCACTTCTGTAACTACTAAATGTCTTCGAACTTAACTTCGTGCAGCCGCTAAACACAGTTCATGACTAGTGCGCGGAAATAAAGCAACTACCAATGTTGGCGTCGCTTATTTTTGGTGGCAAATAACACTGCCCAACGGACAAGTGAATAATTACATTCACCCGTCCAAGCTGATTTTTATATGTCTCGGGCAAGCGCACAAATTATTCGACGCGTGCCACAGGGTGTAAGGGCACACAGAATTATCATCAGAGCATGTATGCTAAAATAAATAAATTGCTACACTCGTCAAACTGATTACATTGGTCTGCAGCGGCCGGCAGTGTAAACATGTTGACTCTGCTGGCGCGAGCATTCTTGTCGCACGCCCGTACGGGCGAGACACCGTTGATGCGGTCCAGCGATTGATAGCCATACTTACATGATGCGGCGGAGTTATTGGCCCGTTTTGACTTAGCGAATAGTTGCACCCATACTTGTTGGGTATCGTTGTAACCAGCGCATACTTACCTGTTAAAATAAACCTATATGTATTTCCTTAAAATAATGCACTACTTTGTAATTAAATAATATTAAAGACAGTTTTAATGCAATTTTTGCGTTTAGGGGTTAGAACCGGCCAAATTCGGCTATAGTGTAGACACTGCTATAGCGAAGTTCGAACCCAGAACAGTGACATTTCACTATAACGAGACTCTACTGTAATGGTAAAAGAAGTCGAAAAGGAGGTAAACCAGATTTGAAAATATTGAAATTAAATGGGTTAGGGGTATGGAAATTGTGAGAGATGATGCAGACAGAGGTTCAAAAATGTAGGAGGCAAAAAGAAGAGGATGGGGAAGTAAGTGAAGACCTGAGAAATGAGTTATACGAAAACACACAGACATACAGCAGCTGCTGGGGAAACTGGAAGCACAGCCTGCTCTCGACCATGATCTCGTGGGCACAGATATCTCCCCCCAGGCCGGAGTGGAAGTGGTAGGTCTGCATGTAAGGGTTGGCAAACAACAAGTTCAGCTGGCCTTGGTGGGGCAGCTTCAGCTTGGTGTTTAGTCGCGGAGGCAGCGACTGCGACCTTCGATGGCACATAACCTGCACAAACAACAGCACAGCTAATACGTGTACCACACCAAAAAATTTGCTACAGTATACAAGAAGAAACTAGCACATTTATTTCAAACATACAGTAGTATTTAGTGACCAAATCAAGCAAAAGTGTTGTAGAAAATTTTTAATTTAAAAATACTTTCAAACTACAAGTCATCCTGGACAGTCTAAAACTTACAAAAAAAATTTAAAAAACTACCTGTCCTAGTTGAAAATTACCTCAAATAAAAATCCACAAAAATCATATTTCCCTAAATCACTTACACTTTCAAGATTTCCTCTGCCTGCACCGGTTACTACAAGCAGATCCTCCTTATTCCTCATTTGATTTTTATCAATGTAGGAACATTTAATACTACACAGTTAGCTCTACTGATACTCAATAGCACTAAGGTCACGCCACACAACGAACAGCGAGGTTCAACCATTGCAGGCAGTAGAACTGTCACTCCTGTGGTTTGATGGTTTGTGTTGTTCTTATATATTTTGAAAGTGTATTTGATTTGCTACGAATAGCGTATTGTAAAATTATTCCAGAAATGTTTGTATTTGTTTAACACCATCTTTCACTTACAGCGACCATTTAAAGAAGTTAGATTAAAACTGTAACTCCTAAATACATCATATGACAGCAACACTAGCAAGTAGCAGCAGGGGAAAGACAGTAGTGACGTTAAATATTAAGTCAGAATGGTAGTGAGGACTTAGCACATACAGCAGCAGTATCGTGGTCAGGTATGCTCCTCGACGGGGTGGACTCAGTACTGCAGCCCTTGTTCTCTGGCTCCATGTTCCACACTGTTACAGTGAGGAAGCCGACTGTTGTTCCTGCAGATGAATGCAAGGGTACGCGCAACCTGTCTGTCTCCAGGATCGCCCCCAGCATCACCACGGACGAGCCGATGGGAGTCGCAGTCTGGGACACATGCTCCCGCACGTCATACGCTGTTATCCTCACACGGGAGTCGCTGCTTAGGCCGTCGCTGGCCCGGAAGCTAACCGTGTTGAGAAAGCTGGGGTTGCTGCTCCTCTTTAAGCACAACATAAGTAAAAAACTCTCACTAGCTGCCTTGAAACTCAACACTATGCTATTAATGTTGCTAGCACACACACATACATGCAGTACGGCCTCCCCTCCCCTTGCTTAATCCGCCACTGTTCATTGAGATAAATTGCAACAAATCTGACACTGCATTTCTATTTTTATTAATTCTTAAAATATTATGCATAGCCTATATCATAAACAATTGTACTTTTTTTGACAACTGATAAATGTAATCTCAATAACTACATCCAATATTGATTATTTTTAAAGAATTTCACTGTAGTAGCATACTTTCTAAACAATGTACTGTTATTACCCAATTAAATTACTGTAATGCACTATTTTTTTTGACACCTGAAATGTAATCTCAAAAACTAAATCCATGATATTAATTTTAAAGCATTGTACTGTACTGCACTAGCTTTCATTCTAAACAATGTACTGTACTGTTACTACACAATCAAATGAAGGTGACACAATATTGGCAGAATTAAAAACCGTAAGAACCAAGTTTTGGTAAGCTATGAAATACAGAAAACAATGCCAGCATACAGTAACTGCCAGATAAGGGCACTTGTTCATGCAATACAGCAGAATTTATGTAGGTCCTTACATCCCTTTAACAGTTCAATACAGACAGAACCATTAACACATACTGACTGGAAACAGGAAAGAATCTGATCATGGCCTATCGGTAGGGTGTACGAACCTTCCTGAACTGATTTAGGAAAACCACGTAAATACTGGATTTATGATAGCCATAATAGAAATTGTCACATGCTCCACTAAAATGTGAGTTCAGTGCTTTACCAATGCACCACTACACTCTATAATTTCAAGTATAGAAAACTACACGACACAATGGGTTGAAAATAATAATAAATAGTGTACACTGTAAATTGCAGTATTTAAACAAATGCAGTAAAATGTAAATACTGTACGCCATGAGTTGGATGCAAAAATAGTAAGGAAGTTGAAGTGCGAAAAACTATGTGCACAGGTCAAACAGGAAGGAAGGTCAAACTGCTAAAAAAAATAGCTTATCAAGTAGAAAATGCACACTTACATCTATTTTTTTTCTTCTGAGATCTTCCAGCTTACTAATATGTAACAGCATGATTCAGTTAGAACTACACAATAAAAAATGCTTTTGAAAAAAAGTAACAGGTTTACGGAAACCCTAGTGTATAAAATGTTATATATATATATATATATATAAAAAATAACATGGAACTGAATCTACAATAAAAGAAGAACATTTTTAAAAAAGTTAGGATATAGATAAAATAAAATATGGGTAAGATATGCGATAATTTTCCCAGAAAAAACAAATCACGATATAAAGTTTTCAGACATTTTTGTGTCTCAACAGAAATATTACAATATGATCATACTTAATTACTGTGACATACAAGAAAAACTTGGGACATGATTACTACGTACTTAATAATGGAAGACAATTTACCTGCACCACCTCCGTTTTGGCATACTTGGCCCAGACCCTGTCAGGTAAGAGGTAGACGTGGATCAAGAGGACAGGGTTCGGAGGACGGCCATGTCCATCACAGAGAAGGTTATCACAGGACAACGAGATCTCGCACAACGGAAGCTCAGACGGATCTGCATCACACAAAGTCACACATCAGCAACACAATTGAATCTACCGCAAATGGAACTCTTG
The DNA here is from genome assembly GCA_003012365.1 of Medauroidea extradentata. NCBI lineage: Eukaryota > Metazoa > Arthropoda > Insecta > Phasmatodea > Phasmatidae > Medauroidea > Medauroidea extradentata. Next base: position 16,867 of record PNEQ01040705.1, on the reverse strand, counting down.
TACAACACAGATAAGCAATGAAAAAAAAAATCCTACACACTAAATATGAGCTGTCTGTTTCCAAATAGAGCTGTCTGTTTCCAAATAGAGCAAAACTCTCATAAGAACACTTAGAAGTTTTCCCTGTAGTAAGTTTGAATAGTTTTTATCAAAACTATAAATAATTACAATAGAATTTTGTATCACATTTTTCTGGCTAAAATATATCAATCTCTTCAGAAACTACTTAACAGTGTTTTACTTTAATCTCTGTTCCACACTAAATATTATGTTACTGATAATTGTGCACTACATTCCTTCTTACCTTCAGATGTGGAATGAAGGTTTATATTTTATCAGACAACAGTAACATCCATAACAAAATTCACACTGCTACATTAAGTAATACAGTACTAAACTCTTCATATTAATTTTCTGCTGTTTTCAGAAAATTGTTGTACACAGAAACATTTGAAACAGACTAAAAGAAAAAAGTTACAGAAGTGGCTACTTTAATGTGAACAGCCTATATCATCCTTTTCACCTCGCATGTCAACAGCAGGTGAAATCAAATAGAGACACGCTTCCCTTCACCACAAACCCCAAATAAAATTCAGTACAGTCTTCTTAAGCGCAGCAAGAGTTTTAATAAACATGCATGCAACATGGAAAACGTCTGGGTCATGCTACTGAAAAACAAATACGACAATGAATTACACCTGTACTATAGAAACAGGAGCATCAACTCAACTTCTCCAAACTGAATTTATTTAATGTACTTTTTCCTTTCGTAATTTTTATTCATGTAACCACTGTGTGCACAGATACTGATAATATAGTGGATACATATTTTTCATCTGAACCTAGACTGGAGTTGAAGCAATGTAGGCCTATGTGTGTCTGCACTGAAGACGTTACTGCAGACAGTACTGTACATGCATCATGCGCCAAAGAGCTTCCGACTGCTTTGGCTGATTCACTACGCACCGTTCAACGGCCACCTCTTCAGCAACCTATATTCGTCAAGTTCAAGGAAAAAGTCAGTCTACAAACCAGCCATTGAAGTTGAGTTAAGACCACCACATCCTAACAGAGAAGTGGTGGAAGCAATGTCTGCAAACATAACGGCCCACCATTTTACTCCTTAGTTCTGTGCACATCTAGAGAAGATAAAGCAAGCCTTAAAGCCCATTACAAACAATTTAATACGTATGTACTGTAATCTAAAATCTGATACTGTACTGAACATAATAAAATATATATCAATTTAGCAATTAAGGTAGATGCTTAGACAGTTATTTAACTACGGAGCAGTAGTTCATGACAAAACTATTAAACACGTTTCCAATATGTTTACGTATAAAATGAAAACAATAACACACCAGTTCTCTAAAAACAACACGTACAAGGTGTAATACTGAAGCCTTCCAACAGAGTCAAAAATACCTTTCTCAGGATTCTGTATCTCTAAATACACGAACTGGACACAAACAAAACCGCACTAAGCACGTACATTGGACTTTACTACATATGTAGTAGTTTCTAATAAAAAGACAGTGTCATTGTCTAAAGGCTCGTATTAAAGGCGGGATGGACAGAAAACCGGTACCTCAACTCAGTGGCTTGCGTTTAGTGGCAATGAGATACTTTGTGTGCCTGCACATGTGTCAGTGACACCCTTAGAGCTCTCCTCCTGCCCAGCTTAAAAAAATAACCACAAACAGGTTAACACATGCTGTAAACCTACAACTTTAAAGTGCACTGTGCACTTAAAAACTAATGCAATTGAAGCTTCCCGAAGTTCAAAGAGACATGCAACTACTGATGTGAAAACAAATACATACAGAGAGGAGTGTCAGCCTCACCAAGGGAGGTTCCCTTGCGTAGCCTCCACATGTGCACGTCGAGGTCCGGGTCCTGTCCTCTCCTTTGATCCATCCTCTGTTGGAGCGCCAGCAGCTGGGAGCGCATGCACTCGTAGCCTGCCAGCTGTATCGCCTGTAGCCACGCGTCTCGCTCCCCCTCCGAGTGTGCCGCCAGGTGCTGGCTCATACCTCCATCAAACACTGCCACCCACACAGCATTCCGTTGTCTTATGCTGTTTGTTCACAGGACAACTGGCAATTTTTAACACTTTTATAAAGTTTTCCTTTCACAAACTTTCAGATCTATGACTCTTTTAACATAAAAATTACTGTATGACGACGCACAGTATAATTGTCTAAGACAGTAAGAAAATGTCATTATTACACACGCACCACCTAAAAGATAAGTGGAAGACAGTGTCGCTAGCATTCCATTTCTTAAAATTTAACTTTATTAGAGCACAAAATATGTACTAATATAATTTCTGACGTCATAAGGCAAGGTCTGTTAAGTCATCTCAGACAATCTTATGAAATTAATATTCTATTCCAGACATTTGTAAAGGACAATTAATACAGACATTCTACCAAAAACAATTTTAAATCAGTGTGTTAACATAACCAAAAATTAAAAAAAGATAATTTTAAATAACTTACATTTTACTATTAAAAATTAATATGCAACAAAAGCTTCTGATGTGCACCCAAGGTACATATTGTCCTATTTCAGATTAATCATAAATAGTTACTAACATGGTGAGTTCTTTTTTGGATATTCTTTACAAAAAAGCAAACTATATTTAAAATAATAATTTACAAGCATAGCTAATGAGGCATATAAGTGCTGACCTAGATGAAAGCCATACGGTCCATCAAGCGTAGGGGTGTCGACCTTGATGGAGCACTGCTCGAGGATGATGACTCCTACAGGCTCCGACCATTGATCCCGCGACTTGAAGTAGAACAGCAGGTTGCCCCGCAGACGGCACCACCGCTCTAGGCTGACTGGTCAGTACAACAAGCACATGTCACCAGACAACACAGCACACACTCGCAGCCAGCATTCCTGCATCACTAACAACTCACTCTGAATACTAACGTAAACAAAACTGTACGGACGAGTCACATCGTGAGACAATGCAAGCTGCAACACAAACAACTACATGATCATCATTTCTGGGTACGTGCTGTCTCCAAAATGGAGGAGAACATGCCAACTCACCTAAATTCCAGTCTCGTTGGTACGTTGATGATGGGACAGATTACAGACACAGAGATTTAAGTCCAATCTTCAAAACAAGTTGTCTGTACCCATTTCATTCTAGGTGCATAGATGGTGCCCTTGTGGATAATTTTGTCTATAGACGCTATCAATGCCCTGTTTCCACATTGAAACAATTGAATAGAACTTTGTATTCCCCAACAAGAATATACACAATAAACATGGTGGACACATCCATGCCTCACCTAATGTTAGCACAATCACCGCAGAACACAGACCAAAACAGACTGTACAAATTGACAACCACAGAGCAATGGCATCAATAAATTTGAAACAGGAACATTAAAAAAAATTTCACTTACCCCACACATTCTTTGATATGACTCGAACCATAACCCACTAATCCCTTGCACTCCTGTGCCACGAGTGAGGATGTATTGCACAGGAAGAACATTTATTACAATTTATGTACACAAAGAGAACAGAGAGCCAACGGCAGTAAGTACATTCCACACAAGTCTTACAATTCGTAGGCCTTACGACTCAATTTCGGCAGAGGTTGGCAACTACGTATAATGAGCATCAAGCTCATTGGTTTCTTAGCACATAGTACAGCAGACATCAAAATTAAAGAAAGTTGTAATGCATGGAAAATAAAATTATAAAATTAACGTGGGACTGACAAGGTCAAGTCACAGTAAAATTAGTTTAGCAGCAATGTCAGAAGCATACATAAAGTTATCAATCATAAATAAAGCAATTAATCTCTGTTTACACCATGCATTCATGAAATGGTGTCCAGGCAGCAAGTTATTCAAATGTTCAAGTACCATTTAACACACACATAAAATAAAATTTACATGTTACAACACACAACCTACAATCTCAAATTCCAGGCTCAGACTCCATGTACATACAATGCAACAATTCACCTGAACTCCAATCATTCCAGTTGTTAATTACCAGAGTAAACACAAAGGAACAAAGAAGATTATATAATGTCATCTTCACTAGTCCACTGTAGTTACTGCTTATTTAGTTTAATTTATCAGAGTTTAGGTAAAGGGTAAAAGAGGGAGGGTGGAGGAGAACTGCCAGGCTCAGTTCAACTACCCATGTCCTCTAAACACATAGTTGCGGACTGAGGTAGCACATTATAGTGGCCAACTCGCTAGTAGTGTGTGACAAAACTTTCTCTGACTCAACAGCTTGTGTACAATGCCATGTAACAGTGGTATTTACTATTGATCTACAGGAACTGAGGAAAGCACTAGCATCTTAATATGCAAGTGAACTAGTGAAACTCAAATTCTGAAGAATCAAAATTTGATCCCCTGACTAATCACCCCTATTTTTCCCTCAACGTTGCCCAAAATGAGCACTGGGAAGAATTTTTAAAGCAGGGCATTAAGCCATGTTGTAATTATTATTACTGTTTGATTATTTTAATTGCTAAGAACATTTTTAAAAATACATAATATATGCCTATAGCTTTTTGGTAAAATACATTATCTCATGATAGAGACTCAATGCAAACCAATTAATTAAATATTCATTTTTAAAACCTAAATAAACACTCACCATTTTAGAGCCCTCATAGAATAATATGACATGTTTAGTAATTAAATTGTATTATAATACTGTAAATTCAACACAAGAGGTGAAACCTTTACCTCAATACAGGACCTCAATATTTACTATAGCCCTGACTAAGGTTAATTCTACTACACGTTTGAAAGAATTTTGTTTTCATACGTGAGAGTTTGGCACAGGGAAAATTTCTGCCACTGCTATCGCTAAGGGACCAGATAAAATACGAAACTGTAGTAAAATTAAATTTAAATAGTCTTGAAAAGATGTAATTTAATTTAGTTTTAAAGAAAAAAGAAACCAATTCCACATTTTAAATCATCAACTTCATGTAACTTAAAATTCAGGAAAGCTCTGTGATTGGTCAATTAACACCTCTTACCAATATCCGTGCTCAAGCGGCAGAAATTTTACCTGTGAAAGATTATTAATATTAATCTTTCCAACTTGTAGTAAAATTAACCTTCTTACCCTGAAAACAGCAGTGAGCCAGGAATGCAAAGGTTACGAGTAGGTGACGGCAGAGCAGTCAACATATACACTCTCTCTCTCTCTCTCCACGCACGCGTACACACACACAAGGAAGAACAACACCTAACACCTGTCACATCCCTGGGCAAGAGAAAAAGACGGAACTGGAATTTCCAGAGTGGTTGAGCCCTTCTCTTAAACTTAATGTTGTTCCTTGAGGATATGCAAGACAGTAAGTATACCAATACCTTATGTGTCCACATGCACAAAAAATAATAAAATTAAAACTTCAAAACAATTCAGCTTTCAAAACTAAAATTACTGAAACATTTACACTGTATTCATACTATATAACAGATACAATCATACAACTGCTAAACAAGTTTCGACATAACCGTTCTGTACAATCTACGAAACTACAACAACTAAAATGCAATGTAATGTAGTATTTTCACAAGCAAGTCCGCAACAAAAAAGCAACTACATTATTAGTAACAGAAAAAAAGCAGCATCTCTCTACAAAGCATGTTAATCCTTACAGAATTGTAGTAAACAATAAATTATAACATGGTTTACTAGCAGAAAGTTGTTACTGTACAGTTCCGCACAAGCCATTATTTAGTAAAGAGTTTTACCTGGACATTTGCAGTAAGTAAATACTGTACAATCAATTATGGATGCAGAGAATTCAATTATACTAAATATTTGGTTATAGTGGACGTGATCAGTGGTCCCGACACAAAAATTAAAAACTGTGTTCATAAGGAACCCTCAAATTAGTATACGGTTAACAAAATAAACGAAAATTTTAAATTAGAAACATAGTTGTAACATAGAATTTCTTCCTTTATAAACCCTACAGAATGTGTTGAGAACAATCTCGTTAGTCAATCACGCGTGAAAAGTTAACACATACACATCAACCTGTTGTTGCCAGATGTGCACCATCTCTTAGAACCAACATTTATTTAATACTGAAGTCTACACAATGAGTATTACATACTGTATACGGTATCCATGAAGTTTTGGGTAAGAAATAGTCGCTAACCATAATCTGTTTAACTTGTACGCACAACATGCCAATGAAACCTGCACCGGCAGTGACCGTAACCAGTTATTCCATTTGTGTTTACGACACAAGATTGAAAGGATGAAAGAGATAAAAACCTTGAGTTTTCGTCATTTATTCTCTAAGCTGAAGCCATGTGATTTGTTGGTGTGAAGTGTCCCTATTCAACCTTACCAATCACAAGTTTTTAGTTGATTCATAGAACGAGATTTCTGAATTGCATTCTACTTTAGTGTTTCAAATGTTTGATTACACACTAAAACCAATAAATGACTTGTGCTCCATAATATAAGCTGTCAATATTTATTGCAAAATTATATTTCACTACTCTATACGGAACAAATTCGATTGGTCAATAGTTTCCTTTACGAGTACAGCTCGGGCTATAGATTTATCATGTGTTGCATTTGACTGAAGAGGTTAAGTATATAGTGACGCCATCTCACTTGCCTAACTATAACTACACAAAAATTCAGACCTACAGATAACGCACTCATTTTGTGTGATGATTTGTGAGCCTGTTACAAATGTTTGTGTGCAGTTAGTTTCTAGTGCAAAATTGTTCAAAAAGTTGATTGCAAGATATTTTCCTGTATGCTGCTGATAAATATGAAAATTCATAAAGGTAAATATACTTTTGTGCCAATCTGTGTACTTGGTATCGAGTTTTGTGCAAGTTTCATTTCCGCTACCTCACTGTAGCCTACTACTGTATGTGCAATATCTCTGTGCAGCTGAATAAAAACAAACATTCATGTACATTATGCACTTGTTTTGCGCTAATTTATGCGCCACATAGCAAGTTTTGAGTGTGTTCAATTTCCAGAAGGCTACATCACTGAAAGGATTAGGAAATATTTTGGCAGCAGTAGCTCTCAGAATTAGGGACATAATATGAGACGAAAAATGTATTCATGTTCATAAAACCATTAGTTAAATTATTTCTAAAACAGTGTTTTTGTAAATTAGCCTTGCATTAAGTCGCAAACATATGCCATTGTCATTAGCTGTGTACCTACCTCTCGTACCTACCAAATGTCTCCGTATAAAATTGATTTATCTACGATTACATTTGTAGAATATAATCATTCACAATAACATTTTTCACTTTATGTTAAAAGAAATCATTTTATTTACACAGTAAAAGCTGTGTTTGATGTGATGTATAGTTCCTTGCAGAAATATTTTTTTCATTTCTTTGTAGCTAAACATATATGTTTACGTATAAAAACACCATGTGCAAAAACTTTCACAGTAAAATATTGATTTTCATAAAAAAAAAATTTTGTTTTTAAGCAACAGTTGTGAAGACTATTTTCTTTGTACAGTATCAATACCACCTCAAAAATATGCATAGTTTTTTTGGCACAAGTTAACATTCTGACATGAACCCACGAGTCATGAAATAATGTCAACATGATGGGTCACAGAAAATTAAAACTTTACAATTCAAAGGGTGCAATTAAGTTCAATAACACAAATTTCCTATATTTTCATTGACGGAGTTACTACGTAAATTACAAACCAATTTAAAGTTTGCCTAGGAAATATTTCAAAATGTTGATCTTATTATGGTCAATAGAGAAATGCAACATTAGACAAAATGTCAATGTATACAAATCCCACTCAAAGATATATGTAGGTAGGTAGATTGCAAACAGTTATCGCAGATGCAGTTGTGGTAATCTGAACTATTAAGTAAAGGAAATTTTGGAAAAATATTCTGTTCCAAACCTCAGCTGCAAGTCGTACCAATGTTGGAAATTTTATCTGCATGCAACTATACTGACACTGGAATGCAACAAGAACATAAAACATTTATTTACATTACAAATTTCCCATGAACTTTCTCAATAACTGTTTATATACAAATATAAATATTTATGTGTGTATGTATGTATGTTCCCTTATGGACTCCTAAATGGCTGGAGCAATTTTTATGACATTTTCAGGCAATCTTCAGATTAGCCTAGCGGGTGATCCTGTGAAATTTGTTAGCGCTCAGATCAAAATAAATTTTTTCTTTTCTTTTTGCCAATTTTGTGTCATACTATTCTAACAAATTAATTAATTAACAAGAAATGATTAATTAAGTAGGATCAAGACTTGAAAGTGTGTGCGAAATTTCAATGTATGGACTTCCAATTCTTGGCTATAGATAATTAGTGCTACCCGGGTCGCTAGTTTAATATACCTGTGTGTGTGTGTGTGTGTGCGTGCACGTGTAAATAAATGAAATAGCTTCAGTATTTAGTCAATGTTCACCAATGTACACACATTTCCAACAATCCTTTCAAACGTTGAGTACAAATCTATAGAGGGCAGTAAAAAGGGTGTTACGTCAAATTACCACCCATTGAAACTTGTGCCTTTCTTGCAGTAGAGAGCATATAATGGGTCACAAGTGTCATTACATTCACATTTAGCTTTACCCTTCTTATACCTCGAAGAAATACAACAGAACTTATCTTTTGACCATTTCACACAGTGGAGAAATCTGCAAAGTAAGCTGCAGGTTCCAAGACTACAAATACTGAAAGAGGAAGAGCGGACTAAAGCTCGAATGTTACACGCGTGTTGTCAGTGCGACCAGTGCAAGAGACGACGCTATGCCACCGACAAGCCGTTACAGCGAACCCACAGCAGGTACCCCCAAGTGCTTAGTGCTAGTGCTTTGCTACAGCTATTACGGTGTGAGTCAGTACCTTTGCTCGCTCCACTATAGCAGCTCAGTTCTCGAAGACTCTTTGACCTTTTCCCTCTTTTGATGTCTCTTCCTGGAAAGGTTACAACACTCAAGTATCACCTACAGTTAGCTTTGTTAGATGATTAACACAGCAGCCAAAGATGTTGTTTCCAAAACCTCTTTACATGATCGCTGCACGCTGCAACAAGTGCAAGCGCCAACTGTACACTACACACAACTTATACACAAGACTGTACATTCACACTGCACACTACTTCGTCAGCCACAAAGTTAAAAAACAAAACAACTTACTGTATGAATTAAAAAATAAAGAATGCAACTGACAGCAGGATGTCAGTAATACAGCTTACACACAGATGTCAGGCAACATACACTGTAACTATCGACAAGAAAATCCATGCACATACAGCCACAAAAATTTGACATTAACTGATTTCATAGTACTAGTAGAAAGTAATAACAATCAGGATGAGAACACAGCAAACTGATCTACAATAAAGCTACAAAAACTTACAAATTTAACATAAGGTATAGCAAGAATTGTCAAATATTGTACACATTCTCTTACATCCTATGATAAGGGAGCTAAGACATTGAATGTGCACATCAGCAAAATATTTATTATGTTTGTACCAAAGATAGTTCAACTTAAACATCACAATCACCTTTAGGAAAAATACAGGCAAAGTTAAGTTTTGTCCCACAAATCACTTTATTCTGTGGAGTACCTACTGTGATGTTTTATTGGTATTATTATTATTTAGTGTTTGGTTATAAATGGTGTAAGAATTGGGTAGCTAGTGTAGCAGTGTGGAATGTCTAGGAAACCATGAGTATTCAATGACTATACTCGCGTATTGCATACCAACACACTCTTACCACTCCTTGTGAAGAATCTAGTGAAGCCCACGTCTGGAAAACTGGGTACATGTGCAGAACACTTATGCCAGCAAGAACCTTGGGATAAGAGTGACTTAAAGATGAAAACCAATCTAAACAACCTGAAATAATTCATTCAGTTGCTAAAATTTGAAGTCATTAATTTATTTAGGAATCTGGGATCATGGAAAATACTGAAAAGAAATTTATTTAGCTGACAAAATATAAGTCAAGTAAGGTAGTTATGAGCCTTAATTTCGGATTACCACATCCTTGACAAATCATAACTAGCTTGAAAAATACTTCACGAAGATTAAAAATCTGTTGCAAAATATTTAAATTAGATCAAGACAAATTAAAATTGATAATTGCTGGCAAATAACATAATTAACTAAGCAATTAAAATTACATTACTGCGATTGTCCGTCTGGCAACTTAATGTTCTTACTTAGCTTCAAACACACATTAACTCTTGGCTAGATAAAAATTAAAATTGTCCGTGGCTATACTGTAACTCTCCCGAGTGGTAGGCATAGAGCTTCTAGGAAAACTCAAGACTGATGAGTATATTTTAATAGCCATTCCAAAAGAAATCTAAATTCTTGATAATACTGGTATTTCAAAAGTCCGAGAAAAATTAAAACATCAATTTAGCAGGTAGGAAATAGCTTGAGACATCGGAAGTTGTATGAAAATATTGGCGTCATACCAGTCCTCGCTTACGCCCGTTAAGTAGTGATGCCATCATACTAGGATCAGTAATTTCTTTCTTGATCACTCATAGAAATTAGTAAAGGTCTCGTGGACTCTTCTAAATATGCCCAAGGCCATCCTAGCCTTGACTTACATTTTTGGCCTTCAAAAACTAACAAAAATTATTAGGATGGCCCTAGTTTTAGCGAAGCTAGCAATGCGCGGAGAAAATCAAGTCATTCCGGCATCGAAGCTCGCCAAAAACTTCTTAACACAGCTCCTCCAGCATACCTATTGAGGTTTTACTGGGGTTTGAGAGTATGAAAATCAAATGGTGAAATGACACAAAACACGATAAAAAAAAATTTATATAAAATTTCAAATAAAAGAAATTAAAAATAAAATTAGAATTTTGGATGTGAGTCCTAGCATTAAATAAAAAAATATGAATAAATAAGGTATCAAAGTTAACTAGGTAGAAGCATTAATTAACTAATTTAGCTATCCAAAGAGAATTTAAAGTTACATTAAATTATGACAAATACAAGTAATACCAAAGACAATATATATTGTCGTTGGTATTACTTGTATATAACCTGAAAAGAAAGTGTTAAAAAAAATTATTTAGTACAAAAGTATCATAATTAGCTTACTAAAACTAATCTTTCTATAGCCAAATAATACAGCACAGGTGGAAAATTTTCATGTGAATATGTATGTACAGGTCATACATTAAAAGATTTAAGAAGATGTGGACGTAAGTTGTACGCCAGTGCAGGCCAAGACTCAAATGACCAGAGAAACTGTCAATTTTTTAGGAGTCTAGTCTGTAACTTTACAGTACTCTCCCTTAAACAATATTTACATTACGAAATGGCAACATGACCATCTTTCAAGCGGATATTGTTACGAGCGAAATGGTATGAAAATGGCAGACCAGTTTAGTTTACGTTCTACAACCATCCTCTAAAGAGAAAAAAATGTGACTGATAGGTGTAATTTATTAAGATGATTGTAGATTTTAAGAGCACATCCTACAGTGTTGCCAAATCCATTTTTATGCTGGTAAAGAGAGATGTTAGAGAATATGATATAAAGACAAGTCACCAGTGAAATATATTCAGGTGAAATTACAGAATGGGCCCTTTGATTTGCTTCACAATGAATGCAAAGCATCTTATATCAGTGTGAATTATATTATTTCTGTGAGTCAGCTTTTACTATTTATATTACATACAGTACTTACAGCTCACGATTTTTCACGGAAAGAACTTTGCAACAGTTTGTTTCAATGCCTTATGTGCACAGACGTGGCTCATTTACTCTGTGCCAACAGGAACAAGGTTACTGCGACACCACACGTCTGTGATTTGCGGGGAGACCCCTAGACACTGAGAGTTATAAACAGCCAGTCACTGACCAAGAAGCAGAGCTACACATGTGAACATAAGACATTGAAAAAAACTGTTGCAGAATTATTTTCGCGAAAAATCATAGGCTCTATTCACACTCCAAAACCATCTTAATTGTGGCAAAAAACTACAGGATGTAAACTAAATCTCATACTGCAAAAAAAAAAAAGTCCAAGGTAATGTGCTTGTACAAGCTTAACTATGTCTGGTACATTTATAAGATATAGTCAACCCTGGAATATTTACTTAGTGGATTAACAACGATAATCACAACCATCTGCAAAAATCCAAATGATCTGCAATACTTCTAAATTCGCAAGAGTTGTGGAACAAAATATGGATTCTAAAAAACGAACAGTACGTAAATTATCTTTGGACATTTGCAACTTTTGGTCCTTCGATGAGCGGAGGTAACCAGGAATTGACTGTAATAAATATTTTGATGATGGGCACAGTCAAGGTATACATTATTTCAAGCATGCAACCTGTCTTCTACATTTCTGCATGCCCTGCCTGTTTTATTATAAAGTTCATGCAAAGGCCCAGAGAGACTATATGTGTCATACCAGAATACAAACTGGGTCTAAATAATTTTTCAATAAAGTACATACATTGTTGAATCACGTTGTTACAGATGTTGATGACCGAGAAACCACACTACCAGAACTGCAAGTCTTTGAATTGGTGCCTGGTACACCAACATTACAGTTTTAACATGCATCGCTTCTTACATTAATTGACTTTTTGTGAAAATTCTTTATTTCCAATGTATTTTTGTCAATTTAAATACAAAAGGGCAAAGAATACGATTTTGCTGTTTGAACACCAGCATAGACGTAACACTAACTAGCCTTTCCTAGCCTAGCAATCCCACGATAACACATCACTTACGTGGCATCTTCTCAAGACTAAACAATACGTAATTATACATATCCCTCACGTGATCCACAATTATAATTAAATATAGGCCTGCAATACAGGTCTCATTACGAGACCAGATAATTGACATGACTTACAGAATGCCAGTAACGTAGAAAGTGATAATTTATCAACTCCAATTATGTACGGGCTTGAACCTGAAATTTTACGTTCAAGACTATTCTCCACTATTCTATTTTTGCTATAATAATTTTTAAAAGCTTACACAAGAACAGATGTAACATATCAGTTTGGTAGTTTTGTTTACAATGATTTCTACTGTGACAGCTGACTTTTTTTAAAAATAAGAAATTATACAGATTCAACTAATACGAAAATTGACAAAAATGTGTTAGTTACATGATTAGCTATAAACCATACTATTTAATGTCTTCAAAAATTACCCAACACAGAGAAAACCATTTTTAACTGCCAAACCGATTTTTGACGTCTGCTCTCATTTACGGTTAAAAAATAATTATTGAAAAAATACATAAATAAGAAAGCACTGCCTTAAGCAAAGATAACAAAATAATCCCGGACTTGTGAGTAACATTACTTTAGTACTAAACGAAGACAAGTAATACTTTTATTAAAGTTCATATTTTCAGAAACCAACCATGAAAACTATACATCCAGTCGAACCACAGCAACAAGATATGACTGAGCACATAAAGAACTGCATTAGCAAATGAGTACAACCATCCTCATAAATATTGGGCCATTCCATGTGAAATCAGCAAATGGAGGTTGCTCGACTATTTTGTATAATTTTTATAATTTAACTACGGTTTCTATCATGTTCCAATAGGCTAAAACCATTTTCATTAAAATTTTATCTCTCACCGTATTGGATACAGGCCCTTTTATGCGGTGGCCCGCGCAGCAAAATCAGCTGTTGCAGCCATCTACGAAATAATCAATATTTAATTTCCCATTAAAGTTATGTAATTTCCGTTTCTATCAACTTGCAGATAAGGGTTTACGCTTTCTTGTGAATACTATAAACACAACTTTCTTACATACTAAACTTTTATCACAAGGGCTTAAATTTTGGGTATTAGAAGCTTAAAAAAGGCATATTTTACACCTTGTAACTCAAAAAGGACTATAAACCATACACTTATATATTTTTTTATTAACACCCTGGGTACCCCTCTTTGACCTCATGCATTCAAACCACCGTGTTTTTTGACCCTAGCAGTGATATAAATTTTTAAAAATCAAATATTTTCAAAAATTGCCTTAGATTAATTTGACATCAATCTGCACACCAGATTTTAAGATGCAGCTGTGCTAAAGAAAAGGCAGTTTTCAACCGCGCTGGAGAGCTCAGGAATAGCAATTTTTAATGCTGGCGAAGTTTTGAAATTAATACAACAATTCACCCTTACTGTGTTTTCATTTTGAAGCCCATTCGGGATATAACTCAACTTTAAAAATGGCAGAAAACATACTCCTTATACATGATGATAGTTTCTCTAATTCATAGTTACCTATGGACACAGCGCTTTAGCGTGCAGCAGCTGGCAGCCCTTGCACTGTCTGTTATCAAAACAAGTAATTGTTTTACTTTCAGTTCTACTTCTGAGACGAATAAGAGACTATTGAATCAAAGAATATTAATGTAACTGTAGGCTATTTCCTTTCATTGAATAGTGAAAAAATTATATTTTTAAAATGTGTATCAAATATATTATGATCCCACAAAGCTAGTATATTTACATTAAAACAATTTCTTTTTATTTCAACATTTTTGTCTGCTTAAAGGAATCCCAAATAAAAATTTTTCCTAAGTTTTTTTTTTTTTTTTAATAAAGTTCCTGGTTTTTTTCCCCTTTACACATTTTTAACACATTAATAGAACAAAAAACCTTAACGAAGTTTCTCTATTAGGCATTACACACATTATTACATTTTTACTGAAAATTTGGCCAACTTTACACACTATTAAATCAGAGATGATGACTATTGTATCAAGGAATTTTGAATTTACGGCAATCAGATCAAGGATTGTTTGTAATGCCTATTTTAAAAATTTTTATTAAAAAACCCTCTTACATGATTTATTTGTATACGTTGACTTTTAATATTATAAATTAATAGTCAGTGCATTTACGTCTACTATGTTAGTTTAAAACCCAAAAAACACGACATTAACACCTACCACACACACAAGGAGAGTCTAGTTGCCCGAGAGATAATAAATGTCAGAATTATACCTTCTGTAACATAGTCACACTACTGCAACACTTCACACTTGTGTTTAGCATTAAATTCAAACAAAATAATTCACTTTGCTTAGATATATTCAACATAATAGCCCTGTGCAAGTAAAAGATGTGTATAACGCACAAACTTTTTTTTTAAATAAATTACCAAAATATATTACAGAATAGAACAATATCAAATACAGTAAAATAATTGAGCTATTGTTTAAGTCATAATGTCTTTTATAATCTACAAGAGGCCACAAATTTGAAAATTCACTAGTGCATCCATCGGAGTACACTGGACGTTCATAAATACCCATTTTGCTCTCAAACGATTGAATCAATGTATCCACCAGTTCACCCTAATTGAAAATCTGGCAACCAGAACTTCCGACTGTGAAATTTTTCAAAGACAATCTCACATAAAAACATTACGAAATAACTTAGCTAATTGTGGAATGTGAGGTCAAAGAAGGCTAACTTACTCTGTTTTCACATGGAAAATAATTTGTATTTAAAATATGGACTTTCTGAAAATATACATTACCTATTTAATTTTTAAATTTTAATTACAAACTATATTTAGCATTACATACAGTACCAAAGTGACACTTTAATAAAAACAACAATAAAAACAATAACAATAAAAACAACAAGAAGAAGTTTTTACACTCTCAATTTTTTTAAGCCCGGTGGCGAGAAAACTCCTCCCCATCCCCACAGCATCAATCCTCCAGCCTCTTTCTAATCCCTTCCACCCCACCTCACAGTCGCCAACTCCTCCCGAAATGAATTCCACCACCTCACCAGCATCGACTGTCTACCCCTCTCCGTTCTCCTTCACACCCTCTGAATCGTCTCACAGTTGTTTCCTTTTCCTTTAAAGTTCCCTTAGCTTGCAAGCTAAACTGCCCCATCTCCCCTCCCTGTTTATCACCTTATACAACCTGACCAGTCATTCCATTCTCCACCTGTCCCTCAATGGTTTCCATCCCAAGTCCTTCATCATCACGCTAGGCCCTAAGTTCCTTTCCTCCTCACCAGCCTGATCCTGCCTTTTCTGTTTATTTATCACCCCTCTCACTGCCCTTCTCTGCACAATCTCCAGCTCTTGCACCATCATGTACAGATCCCACTCCGCCGCAGCATATTCCAATGCTGGACGAACCATCATGCAGCAACTATTAAGAATAGCTACTTATTGTGTACTGGCCAAACTAATCATTTTAAAGGCATAATTCATTATTGAAAAATGTTTCTGTAGATGTAAGAAGTAGTTGTACGCAAAAAAAAGTGGTTTACTAACTTCGAAACTTTCCATTTTTTTTTTTTTGTTAAATTTAAGTTATTTTGCTATCAAGTTTCCATTTTTCATTAGGTAGGTAACAATAGGTTAGGTTACCTTAAGTAATAGGCTCTGCTACAATTGATTTAGCACAGAAAACAGCACATGCACAAGAAACAGCCAATGTTGTTAAAATGCAAAGAAGCTACACTGGTAAATAATACATGTCAGTGTTGGTATCACTGATTCTGAATAATTTTTTTGTTAGTGCTTTTCGTAAATGGGTCATTCTCCAAAAAAAGTGCTTTTTATGTCCCCACAGGTTTTAACAACGAAATTATTTTCAAGTACTGAATATTTGTTTCAATATGCAATACATACAGTTAAAAATATTTAACAAAGGTAATAAAAATCAGTTTTGAATGTAAAAATTAGTAACAAATATGCCACAGACTGTGAAATGTCACGTCCGTGGACTGTCCCATTCTCTTCTTAACTAACTTTCTTAGACTTTTGAAGCTAAAATGTTCAACTAGGGAAACACATTAAAGTATTTTCTTCAAC
>PNEQ01040699.1:38902-55386 GCA_003012365.1 Medauroidea extradentata | reverse complement strand
TCGTGTGTCGTGGGGTTTTACACGCAAATCACAGACGTGTGGTGTTACAGTAACCTTATTGTGATTGGTACAGTCAAATGAGAAACGTCACAGTTCAAAGGCACGCTGCCAATATCTATGAAGCAGAACTGCAGACGTGCACATAAGGCACTGGAACAAAGTGGGGCAAATTTCTTTTCGCGAAAAGTTCATGTCTCTAGTTATAAGTCAACAGATAATCAATTGTGGCCAGTGGGTGTATAGAACTGACAAGTCTAGGCTGCTGCCAGATGAATCCGCGAAATTGACGTACCTCTACTTATCTACATTCCTGCTGGGATTTGAACCTACGAATCTTCTGCTACTTGTCAGGCATGCTAGCTGCAAGACCACGGTGAACTAGAGATGGGCGTTATTTAACGTAACAGTTAAAAATTACTGTTATAAATTTGTAACACGTTACTCGATTAACACGTTTCGCAGTTGACACAGTTATTTTTGGAACGTTTCAAAGAAACTTGTTATGGTTTACCTGGGACGTGGAACTGTTCTAACCCAGCACGCGCATGTGCAGTTCTTTCTCCAGACACATCTTCCTCCATCTCCAAGTCATCTCTCTCTCACACACACACACACACACACACACTCACATACACTCACACACAAACGCGCGCGCGTAGATCCTTAAGGTCGGTTCACATTGAAGTTAACATGGAGCTTCTTACGTCACCTTTACGTTACAACTGAGTTGAGATATACGCCACGCTGCAGTGTTTTCACATTGAATTATCAGCGATGCAACGATAACTTATAAATGTCGCAGTTGAGTCAACTTCAACATAATGTAAAGGTAAAGTTAAGAACAGACAATCAGATGAGGAGTTGTTCTTTTGTTGGCTATTGCCTACGAGATTTTATCGCGCCAAAATTTACGTTTTACACGTTTCTCAAAATTGTGTACTGCTCGCTCGTGCATGTACAAGGGTGTATGAAAAGAAGTAAATTTGTCATAGTTGTGTTCTAAAGTGTAGTAAAAGCAAAATGTTCGTTATTGCAATTTTATGTAAATAAAATTTTTAATTCCACGTAAGATTTGTAATTCGTGTGGTATGGTATTTGTGAGTGCATCGCCTAATACATGTGTGGCTATGGTTATTTAGCGAGTCGTAAATCGTTATTATATATTTACACATAATTCAGAGCTAATGTGTTCCTAAAACATTCATTCAAGGGCTCTACAATAAAGTTAGCTGCATGGTTTGCAAGTTCGCTGTTCACTGAGGTAGGTGTGATATGTGTAGACAGCAAACATATCGTTTAAATATCAAGTGTCTCACCAATCTCACGAAATAAGTTAAACTAAAAGTTTTTAGCTTTCCCATTTCTTGAAATAAATAAAATCACAACAGAATCACTCTTAAATAAAGCGTGTGTAATATGAGAATAAAAAAAGTCGGTAAGAAAGGTATAATATTACTACTAGGAGGGAGGGTAATTTATTACACATTTTCAACACAACTGAAACATCATTTTCGTTATTTATTTACGTTGCCACTGGTATATGTAAATATTTTGCGGCTCAAATAATATCGTTAAATGTAAATATTGCAATGATCGTCAGTAGTCTTGTAGCATTTGTTACTTCGTTCGAGTCCGACAAAATAATGTATTTTATTGCCAACATACGAAATATCAAACCAGAACCAACTAGTAACCAAATAATATAATATAGTGAACACGTTCAGAAGGCGAACTCACTTGATTATTAGTTAAATATTAGTTAATATAACTAGAAGATAGTTATTCCACACCTATAACTAAACAATTTTACATTTTACATGAGCAACACAATAATATATATTAATCTTGGTGAATTTGTCGAAAACTTGACTACAATTGGTAGCCTTGTACCTCAACTTAATTCCCTAACTTCAATTTGAAACATCGAACAAATCCGCGGTAAATTTTTCTGTAACGTTAACGCAAAGGTAAAGTAAGAACGTCCATGTTAACTTCAATGTGAATCGGCCTTTACTGCGCATGCGTAAGAGTTATATTATGGACCGTCTTGACGTCAGGACGTTACTTGTACTGCGTTACTTCTGCCGGCTGCCGCGTTTGTTGTTCCACGGGCATAGCAGTTATATTTTGAAACACTCCGTGCTCAGTCGTTTTAATAAAAAACCGTGTTTGTTTTACAACATCTGTTTATGTGTAACGTTTGTAAATTGATCAAAAGGCAAAAAAACAAGCCACCTGTGAGTTAATTACACAGTTTCGGATTCCGAAAGGAAATTAACAATTCCTAACTTTGTAATAAATCTTCGTGCTGCAGCTCAACTACTAAATTAAATAAAACTGTGATAATTTCAGTTGCATTAATACTCGACTTGAGTTTCAAAAACCAAGTAAATTTGATAAAAACGTTACTATTTAAGCACACGAACGAAGTTTCATAACAATTATTTGTAACGTGTGAAACCTCGTTCCAAGTAGTCTCGACGAACAGTTTTCAGTTACACGTTCCAAAAATATCACGTTACTGGGACATGTTACTGGAACATGTTACTGGAACATGTTATTTATTTGGAACGGGAACGTAGGAACATGTTACACAGAAGTAACTGTTTGGCACATGCCTACGGTGAACATACAAGAATAAATCGTATACATTTCGTTTACTGGAAAATATCGTTTCTTGTGGACTCCGAATTTCCACTCAATATTGTAAAGGTTTACTGTATGCTGATAAATGTTATCAATACAGAAGATAATCCTTGCGCATCTTGATGTGTGGTAAGGCTGTAGGGGATGTGGTGGGGAGAGAAAACGCGCGAGGGAGGGTATGGTAGGTAACATCCGAGCTGAAAACATAGTGTACCGTTATCTGCGCTCAAAGTCGCCGCGATCGTGACATTCACAGCTGTAATACAGCTGAATAGACGTATGAATGTAAGATCAGATCATGTGGTGTTAGGGACATGTGTAATGAAAAGAATCTTTGTGCTGCCCTTCTTGTCAAACTGTTTTATGTTTCCTCATATTTATTTGTTATTTTAAGATGGGTGGATAGTATACGAGGAACGACTTTTTACCCTTTAACTAACGTGTGAATGTATTGTTCACACACAAACTAACACACGCACACACACATATATAATCAAAATGTAGGGAATAGTCATATACCTCGCTGTAGTCAGATGCATTTAAGTTTAAATTTGGCGAACTCATTTGAGAAGACGTTAGATTTCAAACACCTGTACACGTTAATTTCTGCCGCTATTGGATCGCTATTAAAAATATACTGCTTTGAGAAATATGAACCAATACCAGACGCGAATAAAATTGTTAGCTGACTGCCGCGCTACGTTGTCAGCTGTACATAGCCAATGAGCAAATATCTGGAGAAAGATTGTACACATGACTGGAGTTCAACCGACTGGTTGTTGAACACGAGAAAACTCCGTGTCTGTACTTGTGTTTCTTGTGTGGAAGTATATTGAACTGCCCGCCTCACAACCTGTATGTCAACATTGTCTGTTTTCGTCCTCATTTGTTGCTTCGCTTGACGTTTGTAAGGGGTAGTGAAGGATTTCACTGTACCGTCCTGCAACATAGCACCTTCCCGTTTCGTTCTGTGAACTGTTGCATCTGAAACACCTGTCGCTGCACTCACTCGCCTAACTACCTCAGAAAGTCGTGGTTTTAATACCTTCCTCCGATTCATTCGCTTCCCGGCATTGGCAGTGCAAACCTTTGTTTTTTTTTTTTTTCTTTTTTTTTTTTTTGCACTTGACATTATTCCAGGTGTTAATTTTATCGGTGGTAAAATTACAATAAGTTGTGTTGTACTGCACTCGCAATTAGAATGTACACACGCTTCAACACAGCCTCCTGGATGATGTTTTCACTCTAGACGTTACACACTCACAACAGCGAACCACACCGGCAGACTGAACTACCTACGCCCCTTCGCCACCACACTTGCGGAGGAATGGACTCGTCCGCCCCGTTTTCGTCTTCTGCGCGTAGCCTTGGATTATATGACGCGGACTCTAAGCCACGCTCAAAAGAAATGTAAGCATCCTGCAAGCCTGATTCAGGATTGCAATAAGTATCATAATCAAGCTTGTTATACGAGACGCAATCAAATAAAACGCAAGTTCGATTCAGGTTTGGAGCAAGGATCATGAGAATGCATCTTATATAACGCATATTCAAATGAAATGCAAGCTTGGTTCAGAAGCTTGGTTCTGACTCTAGCAAGTATCATGAGACGGTTTGCTGAACAAGGCTGTGAGCATACTGGGCCCATGAATATACGACTTCTCAGCCTCCAGCTGTTATAAAGATGGCACACCATCCCGTCGATGGTCCATTGCTAGGTTAGTTATGTGATTCGATAACAGCAATACAGCTGGTAAGCCCTTTAAAAACCATTAGTATTTCACTGACTCTCAACTATCAGTTATGTTATAATAACATACCATATAAATGTCATAGGTGGCATGCAACAAATCCTGTTGCCTGCACTTAAACTCAACTGGGTCAAAGATGCTGAGCCATAAGTTTTGTAAGTCAGCAGCTATCCTACAATGACATCAGTGAAACCACAGATGGCCGTCTGTGTTTTTGCTTCATGAGTGGCAACGTCACAGCGATACAGATGCACTTTCTCGGAGACGATGTAAACCTTCCTGTCATCATTGCGGGCGCCAAGAAGGTAAGAGTTGTGACTCGAAGGAACATTACCAGAACTAGAGTACCAAGATACTATATCCAGTGATGAACTTTTTCGGTAAACTGATGAAACCATGAGGGGAGACCAATGATTGACACCACACAGCAGCTCATAAATGAGTGGTTTGAAGTGGATCGCCGACTGAAGTGCAAGGAAATATCAAATGATTGTGCTACAGTCAAGTCATATTGGACGAGGGGATATTCGCTGAGATTGACAAATAGATTGCTTGCTGTATGGGAATTAAGAAACTAACTATGGGAATCACACACACTTAAGAATTCCAGAAGTGTGAAGGACCTACACCATACTGCAACAGACGGAACATTTGTAGCAAGGAATTACGTCTACAGAGTTCGAGTGAGTCATTGGACATGCATGCGCTAATGTAAATTCTCGAAGCGTCTTTTGAGAGAGAGAGAGAGAGAGAGAGAGAGAGAGAGAGAGTGTGTGTGTGTATATATATATATGTGTGTATGTGTCATTTATGACACAAAATTATTCCAGCAAGCGGGCAGAAGTCATACCTCTACCCAAAAATTAATCTCGTACAATGGCCTCCGCTCTAGAGGAAGCAAGTATCCCCGATGTTTGGAGTGCCTCTGAAGCTCTACTCCAATCAAGGACATAACTTAGGGGTCATGATGTTCCAAGTAGTAATGTGGACTTAGAATAATAAAGACAAGAACAACTGCATGGCATGATCATGCGGAAGAAATGGCCGAGAACCTGAATCCTACCCTGGAGTAGTAATTGTCCATCTTTGTTAAAGAAAATAGAAATTCCGAGGTGCAGTGAATTGTCATGGCATATTGTTCTGCTAAAGCGGCAGAAATTGTTTATTTATATGGCTACTTTGCATACCGCAGCATTAACATCCTTTATCGTTCACATTTAGTTATGTAACAGCTTGTTAAGAATTAATCTATTTAATTTTGTTCTGCTGAGAGTTGCAAATAATTGTAAGGGGTTGTAAATATTTGGTAAGTGTATACAACAAGTAAAAGTAAAATTAAATTTACCATCGTAGCGAAAATTTCAAACATAAGTAACTTAAAACAAGGTTTGTTGTCACCTTCAGTGTAATAAAAAGATTTAAGTGCTATTGTTAATTTTAAAATGATATATTCATGTTAGTTGCACATGTCATCATACCTTAGCGAAATTTCAGTACTTTTGTTACGCAGATAATATAAAGAAAATCTGAAATAATATTACAAATTAGTTTGAAAATATTTCAAGTCCTTACAAGAATAATACAAACATAATTAGCGTTTAATATTTTGTTCAGTGGCAGGTGTAAAACTTTATTTACAGTAACGCGGTCATAACAAATATATTAGCATTAATGAGTGTCATGTACAAACATCGCGAAATAAAATAACAAGAGGTTTGCGTACAGAATCCACTGGGTACTCAAAAATCGTGGACCCCCAAAACAGAACTAGACAGCTCTAATAATACAGAACAGGCTGAGAAGTGGCCATGGTTAGTGTTAAGGACTCATGCGAGAAAACGCTTCAAGAAATTAAAAAAAATATACCTAAAATATGAAGCCCGAGCAGGTATATATACTCGCACCATTCCAAACACGAGTCGAGTGTATAACACTGACACTAAGACGATTGTGAAGCTGGTAATAACTTGTTGATGTAAACATAACAATATTTGTGCACATGTGTCGTCCACATGATCGCGCATGGCAAACAACCGTGTGATGTCGTACACAAAGTTCAATCTCTGGAAGAAATAAAACAATTTCTCAGCAGTGTACGAGGTAGGTGTACTAGATTATTGAGTATGAATCTTTGCTAAACTGTAGTTGTGTCAGTGAAGGTTTTTACGTGTGGGTTTTTGTTCACATGACTGTTTCTCACGTATCAAGGCTCTCAGAAGAATGATCCAAACAGCGCTGAGCTAAGTTTAGAAAGCAGTGAGTGAGTGTGTGCTGTGATGGCGCCTATCAACGTCGGTCACGGCTATTATCAGGGACTTTTGCCGAGGTCAGAGGCCACACAGTGAAATGTTGACCAACCTGTCCGCTGACCCCTGTCCAGGAGTTTCCGCATTTACGCTCTATCAAGACGTCGCTTTCACACCTACACTCGTCGCTTATGAAATATTACTTCTAATGGTTTGTTATGTTAATTACCGTTCACACGTACACACATTTTTAGCCTTTCCCATAAATCGAAAGTAGTACTTGTTTTTTCAGTGGAAAGACAAATATGTAAATTTAGGGAAAGGCGCATACTGACAGCAACGCAAGGAAACTCTCTAACTCATCGAACTACAACTTACATAATTAAGACAACCGGGATTTCAGTATTTTCTTTTGGGTAGCAAATTTAACTATTATTTTTACAGGTGTTTGAATACTAACAAGAAAAATAAATACTCTCAAGACTTGGAAAAATAATCATATTTATATACCAAGCAAGTGAGGCAGTAAACTTGTACCTAATTCGAATGCATTTCGCTTACTTACAGTTAAAAGTGTTTATTTAAAATTTTTGCAATAAAACGTAGGTATTTATTGTAATGCTATAAATGTAAAATATTTTCAATTGGCTGCAATATGTTTAGTAAATGCTAATGAAGTTTTAATTCTAAATTAACATATGGAAACATAATTTATTAAGATGTTCATGTATGAAATATAAAGTGTTCACATAACTAATATAAAGTGTAGTTATTTTCCTCTGAAGATCCCATAGCTTCAGTTTAGTTTATGTTATTCCCTGAAAATTCAACCTATTTACTAAACGAAATTAATGGCTGTGACTTAAATTGTTTGTTTCCATTGTAAAATCACCATTTTTAAAATGTTTTGTTCATTAAGTGGCAGTACAAAACATTACGCTAATTCAGTGCATGAAAAGGGGACGGATTAATTTGTTATATAATACCTATAATATACTAATTTTTGCGAGTAGCTGACACTATGCTTAATTGCAGTAGCTACTTCTGAATATATAGTATCATAATTACAATTGAATAGTTGCTACAGCCAAACTGAAGCAAGTCCCCGAAAATATACATCTTTGTCAGGGAACACTCAAGCCATCATTGGCTTTCTGTGCTGGCTTATATAATTGAGACATAAGTACCATTTCTAAATACACAGACTAAATTTCCATTGACCCCTGAATGTAAAGTTACATTGAATAGTTAGAAGAGATGTATGTTTCTCGCTCTGTACCGGACTTCCTAATAATTGAACGTGTGTACACAAGACCATACAACTCTACATATTGCTAGCGTACGTTACCTTCCACTCTTCCTCTTGCAGCACCTAGTAATGATATCACTGCAGCGATATACTGCTATGTGATGTTTCATGGGCGCTTGAAATGTGCAATGTTTCACCATTCGTTATTTTATTTACATGTTTCAAGTGAAACATTCAACAAGTAACAAGATATTTAACATGTAGCTTTATGAGGATTACGTTTGAGAAATGTGTCGCGTGTTTCTCTCCGAGATGTAAGAATATGGTCGGAAGTTTGAATATTAGCTTTTTTTATTCTTTCTAAAGTGAAACTAGTTCAGCGGAATATATTTACAATAGCGTGCCAAAAAAATCACACATGTATCGCTGCTACAATCTGAGAATAATCTTGTGCGGATGCGCGTTTAAAAATTTTTTATCACCTCGTTATAAATATTTGTTTATAAAATAATAACTATTTATGTGACATAGCGATGACGAAAAAATGATCGGTAATCCAATCATAATCACCATTACGAAACATGACTACGTGATATCACATAACATAACTGAAATATATTTTAGTCTGCATCATACCGCACAACAATATTAAGATTGGTTACGACACAGCCCGAATTTATTATAAAACTACATAAGCTCATTTAACAGCGTGTTTTCGAATTAACAACAAGAAGAAAAATACTGCACTATCTTATCGACCCTTATTCGTTAGGAGTATAACAACATTAAAAAAAAATTACGTATTTGAACTGATGTAAATACCTAAACGTTAACATTGAAAAAGATCACTTGTCTATGCAGTTTCACCTACGTTTGTTTTAATACAAACACTAAACCGAAGAGAATGTAAATGTTTAACTTAACAGTAAACTAATGAGTATAACATGGTTTATCTCTTAATAAAACAACACAGCCAAGTTATTGTGAAACACACAGTACTCTGGTGGACAGAGAGAATTCACTTTAAATTAGAATCAGTGGGTTTTTCATAGTTTTGATCATTTGCAACGTTTTCCATTGACGAATGTGTTGCTTTCGCCAACGTTGAGCGATCAAACAGTGAGAAAACTGCAGATGGGGGAAACATATTCAGTTAAAAGATATATTTCATAATTTAATCGGCATTAACTCATTGGATTAGTGGTAAAGGTAATATACTGAATTGATCGTTGCTTCTAATCTCACTGGTGTGCTGTGTTTCATATATATTTTTTTAGCATACGACATAATTGAGGAAAAAGAGAATTGCATTTAAAGTAAAGTTAAGAATTTTTTGTATGTATAAGATAATAAAAAATCTCAGATTTAATATTTGAGTTTATTTTGCTGATAAAACCAGTAACATTATAACTAGGCCGAAATCAGTAAGTTGAAAAATAAATGTAAAAAATAACTTGAACGATTGCGGCTTAGTTGTGCATCGACAGTTAGTTGTCACATGTGTAATGTAGGAAATTCTGAATTTCTGATATAATAACAAATTCCACACACACACAGACACACATAATGTATAGAAACAAACGTCTAATGAACACACCACGCAGCGAATCCTGGGCTTAGTTGGAGACGAAAATATTAGAGTCAAAGTGTTGTTCGATGATATGCACGGATATAGTTTCATCTTGCGCTCCACATACAGTTACACGTGTGTATGTTGTGACAAAACGTAGGATAATGTTTAAACTGCTCGGGATTTGAACCTGCTCCCATAATATGTAGTTCAGAACAATAGCAGTAATATATGTAAGACACGCGAGGAACGCAAGAGGGGACTAAGTGCCGTGCTATGTTGCCACATTGTGTTGTTTAGTTAGGGATCATATAACTCGCCCACCTCCTCCTCGCCCCTCCATCCTAGTGATCCAGATACACCTACCTACTGGCAGGTCGAGCCCGACTCTCTATCGTGAGAAACATGGCAGGCGTTACCGTTAGTCGGCTGGTTTTGTCATGGTTCTCCCGCTTCCCTCGCCCCTAGCAATCTGGCGTTATTCTGTTCTTGCCTCACTTCACACTCGCCAGTGCCTGGCTGATTCGAACATTTCCACTCGACAGGAATTTAACATGTGTCCTGTACACGAGGCACTTCGTTCTGACACCATTCTGCGGTAAATGTTAGTTTGAATTTATGTACAAAAATTATTTTATTTTATCCTAAACACTCGGGGTAGGAACGAAGGATGATTAGCAGTCTGTATTATATAAAACTTGTAGGCTAAATATTGTAATTTAGTAGACATGGCTTTTTTATGAAGAACGCACGTCATTAACAAAAGTCCATCCATAAAAATTTTACCCAAGAGTTTTCTTCTTAAAACCCCAAAAATGTTAACTCAGTGTTTATTATAATTGGATGAAAGTGAAGAGAGAGATATCGGGAACACTATTCAATATCTCCAACACGTGACACAACAACAGCATAGTTACGACTCACAACTATGACTACAGCACTTGTAAGTACACGGCAAGTAAGCCTATTCCATCCTAGAGCAAACATGTTGCCAACTTACATATACGAAGAATGTTCCTCACACTCATAATTGCCCCACAACACTGTTTTAAAAAATCATATTCAAGAATCCTAGAATCATGAAATAACTTTATCAAGACTACTCTTCAAATTATCGTCAATCTGATGATATATTAACAAGGTTATCGAAGCAAAATTAAATAGAACTCTAAGCGTATCGTATTGCAACTGGATCATTTAGAATTAATCCCCTAAAGCTGCTAGCATACATAAGTGCCCTTTACAGAATACTCAGGGTTATCAGGTAGATGACAAACTTCCAGATTGAAGCAATCCATATTTCCATGCGTACAATATATGTTCTCACAGGAACCTAGAAGTTGCTGAAAATAACTGCTGTGTCAAAGATTTTTAGTTCAAGGTAAAAATTGCACTGCATATAAATAGCTTTTTATTCGTTGTTTGGTACAGCAGCGGGTGATACTGTTTGATTTCAGCCAGTCTCGCGTTAATGTTGTGAACACAAGTGGGAGAATTTTTTGGTTTTATTGTGTTTCTCATACCTTGTATGACAAAGATGAATTGTATGATTACAGGTAGACGTGGCCCTAGTCTACGTAAGCTAAAATAAAACATGCAAAGTGTGGGCGCCTTTCAAGGTCGTTGCCGACCTGGATTGCTGCCTTTGTTATCAAATACATCCGAGTTGACAATATTTACCGCTCATTAAATAATTATCAAAGATAAGTTTAAGAAAAAAGTATTCTACGAGACTTCAGGAAGAATATTACCTTACGAGGAACTTTTTCCAGGGTTTTAGTTTTAAAAGCATAAAATCGTCGGCTTACTTCTAAGATCTCGTAAGTCCATTCCTTAGAGGAGAGCAAAAACAATGTAGTCATACTACACCCTAAGTACGAGGTTTTTTTTTTTTTTAATTTGAGTATAAAAAAAGCTAACGCACAATAAACTTACAAGGTTTGAACACTAGAAGCGCTATGAAAATTAGCACCAAATTCACCTGGAATGTAAACTTGGAAAATCTGGACTTACGAGGATTTAGAAGTAAGTCGACGATATATACAATGTAGTTTTCACATTTTCATTTTTGTACAAATGCTAACTTTTTCCTACGTAATCCTTCTTGTCCCTTTAACTTTTAGTGCATTTTACATAGAAAACTTATCTTAGTTGGTACGTTGAGAGAAAAATTAAGTAATTTTCAAATTGATTACTGGCCATGTGTGATATCAAGCTATGTGGCCAGAACTATTCAGCTTCTGTGAGTGTGTGAAACATTTCTGCTGGTTCAGTGAACGCAGGAACAATGTGTGCACAGAGGAGTTGTGTTTGTAGCAGTCTGCATCCATCAAAGATTTGCTAAACTTATAATTTGTTAGACTTCAACACACGTACACGTCATGAACGAGACACCTATAGACAATGAACTGTAAATATTTTACCATAATTCAATACACATTACACAAATATGGTACGACACGTTACACCTCGTGGGCTGGACTAGCACTGCTCTTGCACACACTAGTTCAAACTCGATGTATGTAACGACTTATATGTATTATTTCACCATAGAATGAACAAAAATTTCAATAATTAGTATCCTCATGACTTCAGTTGGTCCTGAGCTGTTTGAATGCATATCTTTTCCGAAGCATTGCTCTGCAGTAAGAGAAAGGTAACGGATGTTTTCATTTATTGTATTTAGTTATTGCCTTCTCAGGATATATATGTGTCAATAATGATAATTATTAACTTAATACAAAATAATTACCAACTTTTCGCTTCTTGGAACACTTCCAAAATTATGTGTTGCAATTTATCACAACATAAATAAGTTTCAGGCCATTATAGATCCTCATACTTCTGTGTGTAAAGAACAAAGACGTCACAGAAGGGACCATGTAACGTACTCTTTTCGCAAGCGTTGGAAATGCGCAATAATAAAAAATAATATATTACTGAAATCAAGAAGGAACTAACAAAACACCAAGTTATGACATCTATAGCAGTAAGTTACCTTTAATGTGTTTTGTTTCCTCAGTGACAGCACAAATAAGTCCAAAAATCAACAATAGATCATTTATTTTCTCAAAATATTTTGTTATATTTTTATTTAATACTTCTTTCTTTTACTAGCCCAACTGACGGACCTAAAACGATAAACGACATTTAAATAAAAGCGTAGAATATGAATGGTCAGAAATTAGAAAACTCAATGTATGTACATCATGCTATCTTATAAAGAGGCTTATCTACAGACTTCACTAACATTAAAGGTGAACAGAAAATGTGTAAAAATTTAAAATTTGGTTAATGCAGTTAAGAAATATTATCTTAGGTTTAAATGTGTAACGTAATAGCAGTAATATAACTAAACATTTTTGTGTTCATATTGTGCTAAGCGAACCTAGAACATCAAAACCCACTGAAATCAAATTTGAGACAATGACGAGACAATGACGAGACAATGATTTAGACTTTAAAAATGGCGCAAAATATTTTTGTACAAATGTGAGGCTATCTTAGGAAATGACGGACTTATTGCAAATAACCATACTCAAATCAATGGTTTAGTTAAGCTGTGTGAAAATAATATTCAGTATTTTACAATTGATTAAAACGTTTTTGTAATACAAATTAAAATATGTCCATATTTACGGAGAGCTATCGTACTAAATACCGTATATACAAAATTTGTGTTTACTTAAATCGAACATTAAATGAATATCTGTCAAATAAAAAATTTTGTTATAAACATCCCTGTAGTTTTATTTCGAAGCAAAATAAAAGCTTTAAGCTGGAAGGTGATCACGTAAGTCTAGTTTTCCTCCGAAAAGTTTTACTAAAAATTTCGTAGAGGTTTTGTGAAATATGTTTTAAACGAAAGTTTTTTTACATATTTTAAATATTATTATATTATAATAGTCTAACCGCTTGGTCCAATGATTATAGTTCCTGGCCAGGAACACCCCTGGTGTCGGGTTCTCGTCCCAGCCGGAGAGGTCAAACTTTACAGTTGTCTGTCTGGGCTCACATCCATCCCTGCGGTAGAAAACGGCGAATCAGCTCAGGCTCAGCCTTGCTTGTAGGCCCAGTTGCCACCCTTAACAGCGATAACTTACAAATATTAATATAAACTGCGTTGTAAAGTTGTCATTTTTACATACTTACAACCTCAAACTAATAACTGAAAGTGTTGCCAACTACGTATCAAGTTAGATCTCTATTTAAGGAAATTTGTTACATGCACGTCTACTTGAATATTTCTTGATGGTAAAGGGGGGGGTTGTGGTAATATACTTAGATTATCTATTGAGAAGAAGAAGAAGCCACGCGTAACGATATACATGACAGATTCTCTGCAGTATCGTATATTTTCTAGGATTCTCACAGACAGGCTTCAATCTGATGGAAGGACCACTGCAGCGAGAACCTGAATACGCTGAGTTAGGGTGTGCATATATATATGTATACATATATACATACACTCTAACAATAAGATTGTTTGATGTATGATATAAATAGTGTCGGGTAAGTTCTCTGATGTGCTGATAGGGTTCATTCGTAAATCAAATGATGAGATAGTAAACATGAACGTACTCTGGCCTCGCCTCTACACAGTGCTGTGTGGACATACTGGTGAGCGCCTATAACTGCGAGTAGTTAGTGATGGCGAGGTCGTCATAGTGTTACCATCAAGTAATGATGGAATGTGAGGACGATGTAAGAGGAAGTACTACGAAGAAACACGCTGGGAAACAACAACGTCCTTCACGTTACCAAGTGATAGCTCAACAAACTATCGTGGTTATAGTGATGGGGAGGACTACACTATAAAAAATAAATTTACTAAAGTGATGTGTAGAATTATTAAGAAACTACTTAAAATAGTTACACTGGAATGACTCCAGGTCAGTGCTAAGTTGGTTTCTTAAACAAGTCCTGACCTGTGTTAAATTTAAGGCCACATTTCACGAGTTTTTATATTTTCTTATCTGATAGTTGTCAGCAAAGATCAACCTCACCGTAACTATGTGTAACCAAGTGATGACTGCTTAGAAAGTCAAGATTCGTTACAAATAAAAGCATTCAGTGCAGAGTGTGTAGTGAGAATAGTCACGACGTACTAATGATTTATTTAAAAACATATATATGAATGACTTGTGAGTGAGAAACTACATTTTAATTAAATCAAGTAACCAAAATAATATTTACTTCATTTTTTAAGATTTCGTCTACCGTCATATTATATTATTTTTTTTTCAATTCCTGTATTGGGTACCCTTCGAACATGCTTTAAAAGGAATAATATGCTGACTAATGACGAATTAATGGCGACGTTAAAGATGTCAATGTTCAATCCGCAGTTGTTTTCAATATTACTGAAAAAAATTCAATATGTCATGTGTGTTCGTATGTGTGAGATAACGTATAGCATGAAATAAAATATAATAGACCTTGTTTGCAATTCATACTCGGGTTTTTTAGAAATTGTTTTCCTTTAATGTGCTGTGCAGTGAAAACTTAATTATAGCCGCATAAATGTGAAGGTCTACAAGACCAGTTTCAAAAAATGTAATAAATATTTGAGGATTAACACCTTACGATAGAGCATGTAAAGCTACGTTAGAACCATTTATTGGTTGAAAATTATTATTTTAATAATCATAACCTAACATTAACTATATGGAAGAGTATGTTACATTGCGATATACACATAAACCCTTAACATCTGACCTAAAATGTTAACATTATCAGACAAATATTATTTATTTTACAGTAATTAGAAGCTCGTCTTGTAAGATTTACCCGGTGAACCGTGACCAAATATGACAGTATTTATGTAATGTTTAAGAGCTGAAGTGAGATATTCTTATACTCATAATAACATTAATGTTATGTTAGATGAACGGAAGATTCAACTGGAAGGATGAAAGCACGTCACAAGTGCAGTAGTTCAGATCTCGGCTTGTGTTGACGAAGCGAAGTAACCTGGTGTAGGACTAATGTCAGATAATGCACGAGTGTGAGGTCGAGAGGACAACCGCAGGAACCTTGAGGAAGCTAACCACAGAGATGTACCCTCTCTGCAGCTGTGTTTGTGGGTGAAGGCCCCAGAGACATTGCCTGGATGACTGTCGTGCCGCAGTGAAAGGTAAGCGGGGGTGTTCTCTCTGAGGCATGCAAGCCCCTCCTACTATCATATCTGGGTCGACACATCCATGTATATATAAGCTCCTGCCACATCCCAGGCTGTGTACAGTGTCTTCATACACACATCATGGCGACACACGTGGTGAGTAGACCTCATCTTGCAAGCAAACTCCACGTAGCACGACACTTAGCCTGCTCGTTTATGTCCATCATCAAGTGTTTGGAATCTGTGTTTCTTTATTACCTGTAATGTCGCAGAATGTTAAGCACGTTTAACACAGCTTTTGCCTGTGGGGATAAGCGCATAAATACAGCACACTTCAAATTCAAGTCGTAAGCATGATACATTTGATAAAGTAAATCAGTTGCATTTTCCCAACTTTCAGTCGTCGACAATTTTAATACTGTTACGAGAGATTATAATTGAATCATTTTCACAAAATAAAACTATTGCATTATTTTGGCAATTTGTACCCCTTAGTCTGGTCAACTTACTAGAGCGCCTCGATTGCCTTCGGAACATTCAGCATTCTTCCACTCCTTGGTAACTTCTTCCTTGTGCTCGTCCTCTTCACATGCTGCGTTACCTCAATATCTGCCAGTTGTACTTCATCACAACTTATTTTGTACTTGTTTCTTCTTATTACCACTGTCATACTACTTGGAAATGCAACTTCTGTTCCTTTAATTTTTATTTTTTTTTCTCCTTTCAACTTTTACTGCCCATGTTTATACTCTGGGGATAACTATTGAGGCTGAAAATCTTCAGTAGGATTGTTCTGCGCCTCAACGACAATACTATATATATATATATATATATATATATATATATATATATATATATATATATATATATATATATATATATATATATATATATATATATA
>PNEQ01040699.1:0-38802 GCA_003012365.1 Medauroidea extradentata | reverse complement strand
AAATTACCCTAAGAGAGCAGAAAGTCAGTGATAATGTTCTTAGTAAGATATTTAACTGCTCTCTTCACAGCCTGCACTTTTTTCTGTTGTGAAGGCCACGTTTCCTCTTTTACGTGTTAGTTTTTCTGCTCTTTTTATCCGTATTCTTGTTGTTTTATTATTATTATTATTAAGTGTAAGTTTTCTGATAGTCAAATATGGCATCCGCAACTTAGTTTATATGTATTTATTTCAATGTTACTGAATTAAATTGTTATATAAAATATATTTTGCTTAAAAGGAGAAGAATGGGCAGCTCTGGGGATAGTGGAGGCTGCAAAGAAAAGTTCATTGTATAAGCGTGTTATTATAATCATATTGATTACGGTCAGGGAAATTTTTAATGATTGGTCAGTGAAAGTCAGGGAAAATGTCAGGGAAATTAATTTTAATATTTCTGTGGGAACCCTGACATATATATATATATATATATATATATATATATATATATATATATATATATATATCTGTGTGTGTGTGTGTGTGTCACCGAGCGAGGTGGCGCAACGGCTACACTTTGGACTCGCGGTTGGAAGGACCCGTGTTCGATGCTCGGCTCCTGCCATCCTTATTTAAGTTATCCATGGTTTCCCGAAGTCGCTCCTGGAGAATGCTGGGATTGTTCCTTGTATAAGGCCATGGCCTACTCCTCTCCTAGCAACTGTCATTGTACCAAGTTGCGTATTACCGTTGCTTGGTCCTTATCGGAGCTGAACTTCTCCTCACTACCTCGTTCACTGGTACCTGCTCCTGCTTACCTACAACCCTTAATATTAAATATCCTACAAAATTTAATATCTTCTAATTTGGTACCCATGTTAAATTCCTATTCTGATAACGACTTCTCCGGAATACTGCACAATAACGGTGTAATTGTACGTCCCTGCTTCACTCAGTCCCTTATGCCAAACCATCCGGTCATTGAACCATTCAGTTTTTACGTAATTTTCACTGTCCTAATTCATTGTCTAAAATTGTTATTACCTTCTCAAATAATTGTTTTCAATTTGCTTCTATTAACATTCTAATAATACTACTGTAATGCCATAAAAACTTGCTCATACCGTTAGTTTATAAACTGACGAAATGAAATTTTTTAGCTATCGCAGATCTTCCCTACTCTTCTATTTCCTACTATCATTTGTTCTTATAATTTTTCTCCCATATTTTCTTATAAGAGTTTGCTAACTGGCTACTCAGCGTGGCGAGTCTATAAATCGTGTAACTGCCTGTCTTACTCTTGCAAAGAGCAATATGACGTTTCTCATCCAGTCTTCCAGAATACAATTCTCCAACCACAGCACCCGCTACACTCTGTATACAGTCAGAGTAACACGAACATTCCTTCTGCTGTGTTCTGTTACACTGACAACTCTGTCTTCTTTGTCTGTTCTTTGTCATTACGTATTTTCTGGAGTGCTTCTGCTACTTCCATCCAAGTGATTCTTGGTTCCATTATTTCATGAGTTCAAACTCGCCTGTCTGCCATGACCTCTGCATTATATGCTTGGTTGAGCTACTTGTAAAATACTGTTTCCTCCAACTCCTGCTGCCCCATCTCATTTTCTTCCACTTCCTTCTATTAGTTTACAATTCTCACCTGGTGTTCTCCCTCCTTCTATGTGTAACTATGTTGTATGTAATATGTTTACTCTTACCTACCCCATTCGCCAAAACCCTCCTCTACACTGCCGTAAACGTTCTCTTTGGTATCTTCATTAATAATTTTCAGGTGCGGTTAATTTCCTGAAATTATATTTCTCGTCTCTAATTCATGTTTTTAACTTCTCTCTAAATTCTCTTTTCTTTTCCTGTACAGTATTTTTGCATAATTGATACAACAAAGAGTCTATTTTTCTTACCACTTTAGTCATCTGTTCAGCTATAGATCTTTTCAGCAGCCAATACTGGTCGTTTTGAATGTTCCTTTTTTATTCCACTGTTTGTGTTTCGTCATTTAGAATTAAGCCATACAGTTGGTTCACTTGTATTCACGTAATTTAGTTTGAGAATTCACAAGGTTGTTTTTCAGTTATTAAGTTGTAAATATTCAAACTGAGATCCACTCACAACAGAATACAGAGAAAGTTTTTAAATTACTCGTAGTTAAATGTAAGTACATATTTTACAGGTAATTCTTGTACGCTAAAATCAGTAATCAATAAACTAACAATATTTTCTTGTGAATAGCCTAAATGTTTTCTTTTTCGTTAGTTTTGTGAAACATCAGAGATGAATATATTCTAACAGTTCTTCGGTCACATTCTGTAAACACTATGCAATGCCAGTCACAATACAAGTCAACATTTACGGTATCTTACGACGATATTGACATCTCGTAATTTAAAACAAAATTGTTGGTTGATATAGGATCGGACGTATGGACAGTGTAAAAATAAACATTTCTTGTAAGTGTCAACGTGTACTTTAGTTATGTGAAACACGGTAAAACACTCGTATCAAATACACACACGTTCGAGCAGTTGCAGTTGAGTCTGTGTGCCATCAGCGATACATATCTACTCTAGATATGTTCAGAATGTACATCTTGCACGTGAATACACGTCGTCATACATGTTCTGGTAACGTTGTCAGACACGCTTGGAAGTACTACTATGTTTGGGAAGAATGTCGCGTGTACAGTAACATTGAATGAAGATCTCGGAGGGAAGACAGTCGCCAGGTCAGAGTCTTGTGCATAGAGGCGGCGAGACAAGAGGTGAGAGTGCGATAGTCGACCTTACAGCTCGCGGTCGATCGCTGTCGATACATACAACTTATATATCTTACAGTTTATTATTATTGCTTATGCCAAAGACTAAAGGGCATAAGTACAGATAAAAGGATGTGTTTCTCTGCTTTGCCTTGGGAAGACTGAGTGGCTATGGCATATAAATGTAATTTTTTACTATTTCTACATTTTTTTCTCTCTGGAACACTGCTTGCCGCGGGAAAACTAGACTGTATCTAGGCTCCAGTATAACATGTCCATTTATAACATGCTTCTTTCTTTGTTGTCGTGTCGCCACCTGGCACGGCCAATGATAACTCTGATACGCCGTTACTTAATATTTGTGACACGTCTTGAAACAAGTACATAACTACCCTCCAGGCACGCAGAGCGCTGGTAGCTACGCTGTTATACAAAGTGCACTTGCACGGAATATTCTGGCGAATATGTACTGTCTCTACTAATAACATACGACATGACTAAATTAATAAGCGGCGTCAACACATAATAGTTGTACACTTTCCAGGAAGGAAACTATGTTTCCACAATTGTTATTACTAATGTAGGCCTATGCTTATACATACAAACATGGCATCTTCTTCCTAGATACTCCTCTTACGATACTTGCACAAGTATAACTACAGTGTAGAGATCCAGGTAGCATTCAAGACAGTCGCGCATCAAGGCCACACTTAGACATCGCGAGCAACTCTAGTAGAACCCCACTGAGCGAGGTGGTGCGATTCGCATGGGAAGAGCCGGGTTCAAATCCCGTTTACAGCCTTCCTGGTTACGGTTTCCCACTCTCCAACTAAATCTCTCCAGACGAATGCTGGGAAGACCATGGCCAATTCCTCACCATGTTCCTGCCACAGTGTCACGTTGTATGTCTCCGTCTCCATTGTCGACGAGACGTGAAGCCTACTTACATACAGTATGTTGCAGAGAGACGTATCACAGGCCCGCATCAAGTCATGGCTACAACAACATTGAATATCCGTCGAATCGTTACACTCATACATTTTTGGTACTAGAATACGTTGTGTGTAGGGCTGCTATTGGTTGCTTCGTTTACGGTGTTCACAAAATACATATTTTTAAATCAGTAAATAGTTGTTAAAACAGTTTTGTAGGGAAGTTCTGTACTTCTCGAGCACAACGTTCTTATCAGTGTCCGTGTGAGGTAGTACATCTATTGAAAGCTTTAGAAGTTTCTGTCAAGAGATTTATTGTAGTTCAAGCGTTTAGCTGCTGGTTAATTAACTATTCCTGATATCAGTTTTATTATTTAACACACCGAATAATCTCTTCACACAAAGGTAGTTAAATGTTTACGTTCACATACAAATAGTTATAAAATATGTTATCAACCTCGTGTGTTGAGTTAACTTCATTCTTTGAGACAATTTTCAAGTTATTTGGATGAATGTTCTTCAAAATAAGAAACGAATTAAATATTTAACTCCTATTCAAAAAGTAACATGTTTCTTTCGGCTTATATACACATCAGTTGGTGTAGTATGAAATGTATGATTCGTATGATTCATTCCTGAAAATCAATTAGTCCACACTTATTTAACAGTTTGATTTATGTTTACAGGTATCGATAGACTATTATATCATCTCCGTTCCTCTTTTTTCCGTTAAAATGTATTGAAAATCTCAAATCATTTACATTGTCGTTTCCATCAAAAGAGCAATTTTTCTAAAACAGGCGTAAGCAGGTTTTTTTTAAAGTTTTTATAAACTATGAAAATTAAATACAATGATTTTATTGGAAAATATTTTTGAGTATAACGTACAAAATTTTGTTTGTCACTATACAATTGATTTAAAATACTACCAATGAGCCATTCTTGTGTGATATAAGTGTGATATCTGTATATATATATATATATATATATATATATATATATATATATATATATATATATAATGTTTCCTTGCGTGTGTGCACACCACACAATTATTGTAATGGGAACATGTTTATGAATAGTGAATTTTCTTATAATATTAAGTTTTGTGTATATTCTGACACGTTAAATAATACAACCGTCAACTTTTCAAATCAAACTGAAACTATGAAAAATAAAAACAATTTATATTAACGTACGTTTCAATTTTATCTAAATAGGTTTAATAACAACCTAACATAAGACTATAAAATCTTACCACCACTATTACGTGTAGTTAGTGTTTCATTTGTACTAGGCTTCTTGGATTTCCTTCATATGTTTACTTAATTTAAATTGGGAATGAAACCTTTAGATTCAGTTTATTTTTAATTGTTGGTTCATTTGAAGCAACTTGTACTATATGCTTGTGCATTAATAAATCCCTCTGCTGGAACAAGTGGTCATGTCTTCACGATTAACAACTTCAAGCTGCTGCAGTCACAATCCCCTTGTTATTCAGAGTTCTATTTTTATACGAGGTAAACAATTGACCATCGACTCAATCATACGAAATCTACATTATTAGTCCACATGCTATGCTTTGTATAACGGCATCGAAGTGATGAGCTGAACAGATCTTTAATGTTGAGCACATATATAACAGTTATTAACTTTCTAATGGGATATATGATATTTGAGAAACTTCTTTAGAGGAACATAACTACTGCATATACTATATAACATTTCTTTCAGTTTGGATGGTTGTAATGTAAACCCCGTTTAAAGATTACTGATATGCATTTTATCCAGAAATAATAAATATCGCTATATAATGTAACTTTGTTCAGCAGAGCAAGATATACTAATCTGCTACATACTGTGCAGGTAGCCTTTGGTTGAACTTAACAAGTATTGTCTTGATGACAATAAACTGACTGATAGATACACCAAACTGCTGAGTTAGATGAAGATGACAAACAAACAAGAGCACATTTATTATAATAAGGGGGGAGGTAATTGTGTGAGTGTAAATGTGTATACAATAAACATAAAAGTAAATGTAGGTGTTAATAAACGGAACGTAAATTCATAGATACGTACGTTTTTAATAATAAAGTCAAATAAATCTAAGAAGTTGTACTCTTGCTACGTTAGTATACTAATATACAAAACATGTCTTCAAATAAATACATGAATTATCGAGGTACTGATATAACACATGTTTTATTGACGTATTCCTCTGTGATAAATAGGGAACAACTACTGATTTACCTGAATTCACCCCATATGGCGTAAGGGACCTGTCGGAGAATATAACACACATTTCAGAGCGTACATCATAGATAAACTTTTACAATTACAGTTTTACAATGAATGTATTTATAAGTATACTTCCCGAGGAGTGTGTGTTGTATATAAACATGATGGAACATAGTGTTTACATTCAATTTTATTAACCGCTGCAATCTTGCATTGCTGCACGTGTATTTCCTACTGTAGTGTATTACTGTACAACATAGCACAATTACTTTCAAAGACGGCCTCAGAATGGTCAGAAACAAGCATATAATAAGTACACCAGCGAATCCTGGGCCAGCTTGGAGACGAAAATGTAAGTGGTTGAAAGTTGTCTGACGACATTTTATAAGCACAATCCGGCAACATGGCACTGTATTTATAGTCCACTCTTGCGCTCCATACATATCTTGCTTATGCTGTTACTATTGCTCTGACCTGCGTGTTGTGGGTGCAGGTTAAATTCCGAACAGCCAGTGTTTACTTGGTGTAACATACATAAAGTAGCTCCTGGACGTTGAGCGCAAGAGAGGACTATCTGTGTGCAGTGTTGCAAACGTTGTGCTTCTAAAATGTCGTCGTACGTACAACGTTATGCCACTTAAATTTGCATCTTCAGTTTAGCCGATGATTCGCTAGCGTGCTTGTTACGTTGTAATATCTGCACATTCTCATACTACATGCGGTGAACTCTGTGTATTTTGACCTGTTCATTTCTTCAGTGCATTCAAAAAACTAATAAAAATACTTTTAGAATATTTTGGAAAACGTTTTGCTGAACAAATGAATTGAAGCTCGAAAAGTCCAGTGTGATAACTTGCAAAAAGGAAACACTTCAGATGAATGCGCGATGTAATTGAAGCCCTTAAATTTATATATAAACGGCCTCTTTATGTTAATGTACTAACGGATATACTTTTACGAAAGCCACAAATGACACTGTATTGATCTTAATAATATACCATTAATAAAAATATATGGTTAACAACTATGAAAAATAAAAATTCTTTCAATGGTAGAGACGTCAGTGTAACCCTCATCGCTGCTCCAAGATTACAACTAAGTTAACTAAACACGAGGAAAAAAACGATCATTTTCCTTTGCTAAGCTACTGTACCAAATTAAAAGATTTCCTATAGGCTTATATTTTTAATGCTGCACAGTATCTTATCCTTGGCATGCTGGATTCACAGAATATCAATTATTCGACTTCATTTTAAATTACATTCGAAATATTCTCAATCCGTTAGGGATATATGAAGGCAATATATTTTAAACTGCCGGAAAAGAACCTTTGAAATCATAACACATTTTGTAGAGGGGCATTTTGTGAAAGAGAAACCCCTTTGTCAAACAGATTCCCATAACAGTTTCAGGTAAAACATGTTGATTGATTTTTGCAGTGTTAAATGGCATCGTAGCGAGGTAGTCCTATCCTTTATGAAATGTAAAATCACACGGCGATGGTTTTAAACGTGACACGTGTGTTTCTTCAAAAGAGCTTATGTGAGAGGTTAAGTACTGCAAGCAACATTGTTTTGTTTTAATAATAGGTCTATCAATGTACGCATACAATTTGTTTTCAATACTTTCCTTTACGTTTTCGTATAAATGTTCTCTTGCTACACCGTAAAGATTGAGTTGCTTAGTGTGCAACCTAGGCAAGGAAATAGTAGGATGTTCCAGTGCAGATGACTGCTATGCTGACAAATTAATTGTTGCATCGGGAAAATTCCACGTATTAAATGTTCGCACCTTATACTGTCTGTAAGTTTGGTTATGGCACACGTGCAGGTCTCTATGTGCCTACACACAGAACGTAACTAAGTTCATTGATAAGAAATACGTACATTCAAATGTTTTACAAGCAGTAGAACGCTGCCAATTTGAAATTATGACACACTTAATATATAATCCACTTCATTTGATTCCAGGGGATGATTCTTCTGCTGTCGGCTGTGGTAAGCAACGTGGTTGCTCAGAATGGAAACGAAATTGGACGGCCTCAAGGGTCTCTTGGATTTGGTGGTCAAGGAGGACAAGTTGGATTCGGTGCTCCAAGCTCGCCCAGAGTGTTTGGAAGACCAGATAATAGGCCGCAAGAAGGTGGATTTGGAGGTCAAACTCCGCAAGGAAGTTTTGGTAGAATAGAAGGTTTGAAGTCACCAGGTGAATTTGGAGAGTCAGGAAATAGACCACAAGGAGTTTCATTTGGAAGTCCAAGCCAACAAGTAGAATTTGGCTCACAAGGTTTTCGAGGGCAAGAAACTAGACCTTCAGGAAGTGGCTTCGGAGGCCAAAGTCAGCCAAATATATTCGATGGACAAGGGGGCTTTGGGAGACCAGGAAATGGACAACAAGGAGGTGGATTCAGAAGTCAAGAGCAGCAAGGAGGATTTAGCGGTCAAGGAAGTTTCGGACGACCAAGA
The DNA here is from genome assembly GCA_003012365.1 of Medauroidea extradentata. NCBI lineage: Eukaryota > Metazoa > Arthropoda > Insecta > Phasmatodea > Phasmatidae > Medauroidea > Medauroidea extradentata. The sequence goes on along the minus strand of PNEQ01040699.1, from coordinate 30,412 downwards.
AATCAGCAGCAAGGTGGTGGATTTAGAAGTGAAGAACAAGGGAGGTTTGGTGGCCAGGCAGGGTTTGGTGGGCAAAGTACTGTCCCACGAGGAAGCGGATTTGGTGGACAGGGTCAACAAAGAATGTTTGGTGCACAGAGCGGTTTTGGTGTTCCGGGCAGCAGGCCTCAAAGAGATGGATTTGGAGACCAAAGTCAACAAAGAGGGTTTACTGGGCAAGGGGGATTTGGAACACAAGGATCTTTTGGGGGTCCTGTAAATAGGCCGCAAGAGGGAGGGTTCCGAACACAAGGTCAGCTGAGAAGTTTTGACGGACAGCGTGAATTTGTAAGCCAAGGACTGAGAACACTGCAAGAATTCAGAGGTCTGAACAGCGGGCCTCAGGATGCATTTGGAAGACCTCAAGTTTTCCGAGGAATATTCTGAAACTAGTTATTTATCTACAAGAAAAATAAAAAGAAAAATGACTTAGTCCTGGTTTTATAATAAGTGTTTCGTTAGAATTATTTCTCATCGCTGAATTTGAGCTCCAAAATTTAAACTGTTAAACATTCTTTTTAATTTTTTTTATTTTTGCAATTGGGTATTTTGTAATAAGTACAATGAAGTGTAATATATTATAATTTCACTAATTTCACTAAATAAAACTTTGAAAAAAAATGATATTTACGTTTGAATGGTTTGGTGTGTTTAATTATACGAGTTCACAGTGTAGCATATAAGCATACGAATGTCATTACCTGAAAGAAAACCTGACTTTCCGAATCGAGATATTTGTACCGTTATGTTTAAAATACATTTTGATAGTAAACAGTAAGGAAATATTGTTATATACCTGCAGATAAAAAGTTAAAACAAATAGAATATGTAATTGAATATGTCAACCTTGCAGACTAACTTATACAGTAAAAAAAATGCAATTTAATAATGGAAATCCGATCAATCAAAATAAATACACAAATATAAATGTCCACATAAAATAACTATTAAATAACTTAGTTAATTTGTTTCAAAACGGTTTCACAGAATCAGTCTGTAATTATGGCATCAGAGAAGAGTAGCTTGCTACTAAACATTGCCAGTTGTTTCATGTCGCAAACAGTCTCTTGGTAAGGTTTACCTTAAGCTCTTTAAGTTATGAAACTAAAGTGTGTACGTACCAAAGAATATACAAAATGAAATGACACACTTTGAACACTAATCAAATTTGAATCGATAAAAGCAAAGTTTCTATTACATAATTTACGACATATTTACACCAGCTATTTCAATTCACGCAGAAACTATACTGGGAACATATTTTTTGTGAAATAATTGTTTGCAAATTTTTCATTTCTGGGCAAGTAATATAATTAACCTGTTTTGGCCTATCGCATAATGAGGAAAAGCGTTTCAATTTACACAATTCCGAATCACTGAAATTTGTTTAGTAATATTTAATTTGACTGGTTTCCCAAATGAAGATTTATGACGAAAACTACTCACGCACAGGATATACATATACGAACAACTACTTGATAATTGTTATGATGGAGTTAGTAGGCCTAGTTAACTTGTGTTAAAGCAATATATTTATTTGAAACTGTTTTAAATATTCTTTTCCCAGTCATATTTAAATTTACTTTAACATTTTTGTGTATTGTTTAGCTTTGCACAACAAGCAAAACTCGGTACGGTAGCTGGTTTTTGATACAAATAAAACAGAGTCCATTAGTTATAGAAATTCTTACAGTTTAAATATTTATCACAGTCAATGTGCAGTGATCACGAATTTATAAACACGTTGCTGATTTAAGTTACTATACACGTATGAATCACGCTGCCTTAAATTTGTAACATTTTCAAATTTATGTACAAAGGTTTTGATAGTTTGCCTTAAAGTAGTATTTTTAATTTTTGAAGTATATAATTGTAATATTAAGGGATATCTCATTTCTAGCTTGACTTCAATGAATGACTGAATGCTCAAAAACGACAAAGTCAACAGAAATTTTAGCGGTTTTAGTTATCAGACAGACAATTAATGGAGAGACGTGTTTTGTTACGCAGACAGAAATCTTCTACTTGCAGGCTGAGATCTAAGTCGCTTTCTTATACAAAAAGTAATTTATTCTAAAAACGGCTGAAGATGTAGGTGTCACTTCGATTATCATTCATATTTTTTTTGTAAAAATAAAGGTTGTAATCATATAAAAATAGTAAAAAATTGCTTTCATGAAGAAACTTAGCATTTATTTTACTGACTTAAAGGAAATAACCACTGTACTGATGCAGTAGTTTGATACACGAATAGGATGACTATCTAACTAATGGATAGGGACTGGAAAATGTCGCGAATTCAATGACCTGCAGGCTAGAATTCATTGTACTATGCATACTCAAGCCCTGTCTATTTGTCAACTAGCTGTTACTCAGTGGAACAACAGACAATTAACGAATAGACGGGGCTTGAGTGTGCACAGCCCCAACTAATAGAAGAACAACTAATGTCACTCTAATTCACTATCTCTACCTACGTTACGTACGGCTTATACGGAAAGCGTAAGTGAAACGCTCCATATAAGCAACGTAGAAAGTATTTAAGTTTTGGCACTACTGTCACGCCAAGTATCTTAAGTGATATTGTCAACGGTATCATAAACAAACAAACATAGTGTAAGGAGTTTACTCAGAACGAAGTGCAGACTTACAACTAGGCGCCAGAATACATATTTGACGTAGACGATGACGTGGTGGGAGGCACTACAATAGACAGGAGCCGGGAAGAGAAAGGCCAGATAAACGGGAGATCTCCGAGACAACTCGCCAACCAGCGACATCGTCCCACATGATTCCTACATGCGAGGATCCTAAGACCGACCCTGCCGGGGATCAAGCCCGGATCTCCTTGGTGGGAGGCGAGGTCTGACCACTCGGCCACTGTGACCCCAGTATAACACACATAGAGTTATTACAAGTAATTTACAATGCGCACTATCTAAAACTTCAGAACCTCTACCATGCACGAATTTCATGTAAACGTGGATTTACCAAGCGGAACTCAAGTGTCAGCCATATTTTTACAATGTTTGGGTAAAGTTGGACAAATCGAACAATTGTGTTTTGAATACATAAATCAACAAAGAAAGTTTGAAGACACGTTGAGCAGAGTAGCATATCTGTTTCCTCTTCCTTAACATTTGCCTATACGCATAAAATAAAATGTTAATGGGCACCAACACTTAACTCAGATTTTCCGTGATTTTTCAAATGAAAAGACTTTACACAAACTCCACAGATTTGTCAAAGAAGCCACACGATACTAAATGAAAATGGTACGATATGTCATGTGCGGTCTGTATGAGTGCTAATGCACTATATGCACATTTGTTATGGTGCGAGAGTGCATATAAATCAGGTGAACCAACAACTTTGTCAGTGTTATGTTGCTGTGCTCTGCGGTCAGAAACATGCGCATTGGCAGTTTTCCTTGCCAAGCCCGTCGCTGACATCTCTGAGTCATATGTGGGCTTTTGATACCGTGTATTGTAATTTGGCTCCGAAAACATGTTTCTCTCGTCTAATTACAGATTATTTAACTTGAGTGGCAACTTTATAACTTTCTTAATTTTGCTTTTAAACATGCTCGATTATACACATGTTGTGATTTAAGGAATAAAGTATTTTTAATGACGAGAATTCAATCGCACAATCAAAACCTCCCGAAAGAAACTCCGCAGACATTTACATACATCGTGAGAGTGTGAAAACAAGCTCTGACACCAAACAAAGCTGGGAGCCGAGTTTCATGGCCACAAGTCGCTCAAGGTTGGTAACCTTGACAAGAGCAAGGCAGCTTTCGCGCCAAATAATATAAAAAAAAAACTAGGTGTGAACTTAGACCCGTGCGAGCTCACTGCCGTGACCTTGAAACAAGTAGACAACAGGTTCATTTGTTCACACTAACAACTTCACGCGAACTGAAATAGGATCGTTCCAGTAATAGGTACTCTCAATTTGTTACGCAAACCCTAAATACAAGGGAAAATAGTTAACTAGCAAAAATATTAATTAGTCCTTAAAAATATGTTTCGAGATTAGAAAAACTTCTAATTTAGTCGTCATTAAGGCGAGTAATGATAACGTCGTTAAATTTCTGTAAAAGAAGAAACAGGTTAACATTAATATTGGCTCCAATTCCTGGACACATGCTCAAACAGCAATTTTCACACAAAGCAAAACGTGGTCCAGGCAGTGAAATCTAATACGAACTACCAACAAAATTAGAAGACCAAATTCACACCACATGCACTCTTAGACGTAAAATTTGCAGTAAAACTCCACATTAAGTGAACAAATTTATTTGTTGGATTACACAGGCTATCTACACAGAAATAACTTAATCCTTCACAGACGGACTCGTTATACAGATGGACCAGAAGAACCAGAGAAATTGAAAAACATGTAACTAATAGTAACAAAAATATTTTATCGCATTTTTTGTAAACAGAAAGTACACTACTCGATATAAACAAAAACAGCAACTGTTTGAAAACAGTGTGGCGTAGGTGGCATCATATGTTTGTCCACATTCCACGAATCAAAAACAGAGAGTTTGCATTGCACAATGCACTAGTACAAGTTTCCTCACATATTTCTTCAGTTGTTATTAGCTCCGCAACTGTCGTGGGCTGTGCGCGTTGCTGTTAAGTTGGTACTGCACACAGATATGTCTGGTTGAGTTTAGCAGCTAGGGAATGTCACATAATTGTGAGTTGACGTCTCCAAACAGATGATGAATGGCCGCTCGTAGCAATATGTGTGTCGCTCCATCTCACTGGAACTACGCAATGTCCATTGCTGGGACTTTGTGCACTTGCTCTACCACAAGCATTTATAGCATTGCAATGCAAACCGCTCTATTGTTCATTGTCAATGGCAAGGGTCTCTAGAGGCTATTTCTCTATGTAGTGCAGCGCTGCCAACTCTACAAGCGGGTGCCACTAAGCAACACAGGTTTTCCCATTATTCTGGTCCATCATTACCTAAGTTGGTAACTATTATTTAGTTGATCGTTTAGCTGTAAGCCTCCACTATTTCCGTTAGATTTTTGAACTAACCAATTTTTTTTACATGAGTGGTAAACGTTTCCTGATTCCCCTTTAATGCACATCTATAAGCATAGTTCTCCTACTTCACAGGTTGATGGCAAGATGAAGACAAGACTAGCATAGAAATACTAACTAGTAGTATCACTAGTTTCGTGCAAGGCTCTATCTGAAACACTTCGTATTATATCTTTTAATTTCTCGCAACGTAAAACTTGTACGTGATAGGCACTCTCTCATTAAATTAAGTTTGAAAATCGCTCACTACTTTCCATGTATCTCACTGTGAGTACATAGTTCAAGTGTGTCTATGATTTTACGGAAATAAAGCTGACGACGTATTTGCAAACATTATATATAAATTTTGTTAATTGAATAGTGTGATTTATTGAATTATTGACTAAAACCTGCATAACTGTTGTTTAGTCAATTATAAAGTTTGTTAGGTCGGTTGTTCAAAATACTTGAATAAAGTATCAAAACAATGTCATCTATTTTTTTTTTTTATAACAAATAAGAAGCTTGAATCTTGGTTAACCATACATAATTATATGATTAACAGTTTTATAATAACATTTGTAAAACTATTGTTCACTGAATGACGAAAAGTTTGAATTAAGTGAAACGAATAAAATACTATTACATTCCATAATGATAACCTTCAGTTAAGACATGGTCTATTAACAAATTATGTGATATTATTGGGCTTTATTTAACAATTTAACATTTTACATCTTTATCTTGTATCCGAGTTAGTGAACCACTTCTGCTGATCTGTTTGGTTTCCAGTAAAGGAGTTATATATGAATTATATGAATTTTCTTCTGACCACATAAAATTCCCAGAACAGACATCAACAATATAATGAGTTTCCCATATTTTTCTAGTATGTAAGACGATAAGCTATATTACAGGCTCATGTCTGAGGAGTAGTGACGAAATATAGTGAAAAATGCCTTCGTAGAGATGTTAGTGGCTGGTTCCAGATGTAAGGTGCCTTGCAGTGTGAAGTAACCACAGTCAGGCATTACTGGGAGCGTCATATAGGAACCGTATTTTTCTACACAATCGATCACATTATGCAATATAATTTTTACACGAATATGTAGTCAGATTTAATAAAAAAAAACTACGTGTTCGATTTAAAGATGAGAATAATATTTGTGTATTCCTCTAAAACCAGACATGTCCACGCTACAGTTAATATGAATACATTACAAAGATAGAACAGCCGTCATGTACTGCTAGGCGCAGCGTTAGGGAAATACGCCTCTGACAAGTTGGCTACCTTTAAGAGCACGCGCGGTAGTTTTATTGTGAACTTGAATATATATTCTTTAGGCAACATAATTTTCACTATCCTGTAATCACTACATTATTTTGCACAAGCATATCATAAGTCGTATCTAATATTTTGTAGCAATAACTCTCAGATTTTTTCAGATTTTTGCGTATCACCAATACTGAATGAAAATAAGCCAAAAAAAAACAAGCTAACTACATTTTGTGTACGAATGGTGCACATTTTTTGCAAAACGCCGACATATACTTGTACAACGTAAGTAGATAGTATTTGTATGTTCAAGGTCTATGCCCTTTTTTCGTGCTCAAAAATGACACAAAAAAAATCCAAATTTATTTATTAAAATAATAAGGCCATTTGTTCACAATTTCTTAGCAAGATATTTTTACATAATCGACGTAAAAACGAGATTAAAAATGTTGTTAAAATTTAAGGAACGCAAATGATCGTAAATTAAATAATAAGTTAATAACTACAAAAAAATTACTATCGAAAATCTAATTTTAATTTTTAATTAACAAAATGGAATGCTATCGTTTGCTATCAACACTTTTCATTCACTTATAAACAAAACCCATTTTCCCACTGATTGAATATTTTAAAACCGATTTTGTGAATTTTCGAACATATCTATCGGGAAATATTACTTCAAAATTTTATGAAATTGTAACTGTATTTTGTCCAATCTTCGTATCTGTTATTTCAACATTATTTATTGGATAGGGTTAATCTACTGCAAGGTCTGCAAGTTTTTTTAACTCGTTAACTGTGTTAAGAATGTTAGTGAGGCTTTAATTTTTTTGTTTTATTTATAAAGAAAAAAATTGTCATAAAAATTAATACAAATATGAAAATACAACAAATAAAAAATATAAAAATTTATCTATATAATTTGGCATTTCAGACCTGGGTTACTTCGGGGTTGAAAAACTAAGTAGAAATACTATATATTTTTTATTTCTTATATGTTTATATTTTTGAAACAGAGAAACTAACGTGAGATTAAACAGGAATAACTCTTCTTAAAATGTACGTAATTTATTTAAATTTAAAAATGGTAGTTTTAAATGAGGGAATAAGAAACCTCGTGAAACACAAGTTAAATATAACGGTTGTGAAAATTATTACAAATCTTCTCGTGAAGAAAAACATTAAGCAACTAAAATACATAAAAATATTATTTAAATTATTTGTGAAATATGGAAGGTTAAGTATGAACATAAAAGTATAAAAGTAATGAAAAAAGTAGAATTCATAAAGGTCTTACAGTATTAGTTAAAAACAACTAAAAAAAACACACCAAAATATTAATAAAAAAAAAACCAAAAACTAAACGTGAAAGAGTTATGAAAATTTGTCAAATTTGTGGCTAAGAGTATAATCAATTTTACGAAAAAAAAATCATGAACAAAGAAAAAACCTTTAAAAGCAGCAAATAAAATAAGATTATGTTGATACAGTAAATGATAATTATGAATTACATGAAACACAGACATAAATTATAGGACCTATACTATTAATAGCATGTATGACGAAATAGACCTAGGATATTTTGTTAATGACATAAAACAAATTATAAAAATAAAATAGAAGAACAAATATAGCAAAATAATTTAAATGTAAATTAAATTCTTAAGGCTTGATATTAAAGGGGTTCATTATATAATGAAGAATATCACAAAGCATGTTTTAAAACTAAATATGAAATTATTTTTAAAAACAACTGATTTGGATGAAAATTATATAGATGCTTCTTCTAAAATTTTATCTGAAATGCTAACATTTGAAAAAGAAGGATCTCAGTAGGTATTTAACGAGCTATAATATCTAGAGTTAAGAATAAATAAATATATTCCATTAAAATGAGCTTCTTATGTTGATCTCCAGCAAAAAATAAATGATAAACAATCTGTTATAAATTATCAAAATAATGATCAAAAATGCTTTTTATGGTCTAATTTATTAGCGCTACACCCTGCGAAAAATCGTCCAGAAAGAGTAACAAATTATATATCATTTACAAAACGAGTTAAATAATGCATTTAATAGTTTAGAATTTCCCATCAAATTAGACAAAATTCCAACATTTGAAAAAATAACTTCAATTAAAAATAATGTTTATGGTTAAGGAGAAAAGATAATTAATGCTAAAATGATTAAATAAATGAAATAGATGAAGTGGACGGAGAAGAAATGTTAATTAATTATTTAAATAATAATGAAGAATAAACTAATAATGAAGAATATACTGATAGTAAAAAAAAAATTAAATACGAAACTGAATGTATATCTTACCCACTAAATATTACTAAAAGTAAAACTGACAAACGTATTAATCTTTTATGTATTAAAAACGAAAATAACGGTCACTATTGTTCGATAAAAAGTATTTCTAGACTTGTAGGATCATAACATAAAAAAAATACTATAAAATTTTTATATACGTTTACAACAATTTTATTTTGAAGATAAGTTAGACCAACGTGAAGAAGATTGTAAAAATAATGAGGGCGTTCGAGCTTCCAAATGAAGGTAAATAAATAAAATTAAAAAATCAAAATCATTCTTTAAAAGTACCTTTCACTATATATGCTGATTTTGAAATTTTATTAGGTAAAATTGCGAACCAAATCCTAAAAAATCGTACACGAAAATCTATCAAAAACATAAGCCAATAAGCTTTTCTTACTATGTTAAATATGAAAATGATGATAACAAACTGCCAGTATTTTATAAAAAAAAATGCATATAACGGTTTTCTAAAAATTTTATTGAAGAATCAAAAATTATTAAAATATATATAAATTAAATACCAATTAAACCATTAACTGACGAAGAAAGAAGTACATATTCTGCAGCAATAGATTGTTACAATTGTGAAAACCCTTAAATAATATTATTGAGAATGAACTAGTAAAAGTTTCGGTAAAAGACCACGATCATTTGACTGGGTAACTTAGAGTAGCAGTTCATAAGAAATGTAATTTAAATTTTCAAAATCCAAAATGTATTCCTGTTCATTTTATTAATTTATCAGTTTATGCCACTCACATATTTATTAAAGACTTTGAAACAATTTTAAATGAAAATATAATCCATTTAATGCCAATCTATGAAGAAAAATTAGTTTCTTTTACAAAACATGTAAATGAGGGTGTAAAATTATGATTTATTGATTCATATAAATTTATGGCCTTGAGCTTAGATTCACTTTCCAAAAATCTTAGTTAAGAACAATTTCGTGAAACTTCAAAATATTTTCAAGACGAACAGTTTGATTTCGTTATTAAATCAGGTGTACATCCTTATTTTTATATAGATTCTGAATAAAAATTCAAGAAAATATCTACAACAATCTAAATAAAACTGATATTTCTGATGAAGGTTACAAATTTGTTGGAAAAGTTTGGAGTAAATTTAATATTAAAAATCTTTGTAAATCTACAAAGCTTTACAATAAATCTGATGAATTAATATTAACTGATATATTTTAACATTTTGGAGATGTTTTTTAAAAATGTATAAAATAAACCCTGCTTGGTATTTTACAGCTCCAGGATTAGCTTGAGATGCTAGGATAAAACATACAAAAATTGAATTAAAATTATTGACTGATAATGATAAAATATTAATGATTGAAAAGGGACTCAGAGGAAGAATACCCCAGTGTTGTATAATATACGCCAAAGTAAATCTTAAAAACACGAAAAATTATGATCATAAAGTTCAAAATTCGCATTTGTAATATTAAGATACTAATAATTTGTATGGCTGGGCAATGAATCAATATTTACAATACGGTGATTTTAAATGGGAAAATTGAAAGATTGATGTTGTAAACTATTGGAATACATATATTTACTAAAAGTGGAAAATAATGCAAACTATGGATATATATTAGAAGTTGATCCTGAAGAATTACATAATTTACACAAAGATTTTCACTAGTCCCAGAAAATAAAAAAAACATCTAGGCTCGAAAATAATATTATTAACTACATTTTGTAACAAAGAAAATATGTATTAGGCCTATATTACGTAAATCTTAAACAATTTTTATCTCTAGGACTGAAACTGAAAAAAGTACATAAGAGTTTTAACACTTAAACAATCTTGTTGGTTGGGTTAATATATTTATTTAAATACACAAATGAGAACAAAAGCTACAATTTGATTTTTTTTTAATATTTCTATAAATTAATGAACAACTCTGTTTTCGGAAATAACAATTGAAAATATTAGAAATATAGTGGATATTAGAATATGTACAAATTCTAAACAAGTAGAAAAATTAATTGCTAAACCATTTTTAAAATATAGAACTATATTTTCAAGACCTTTGGCCGTAGGTCATATGAATAAAACATATTTATGTTTTAATAAACCAATTTATGTTGGAATGAGTGTATTAGATTTATGAAAAACTTAAATATATGATTTCTATTATAATATTATGAAATCGAAATATGGAGAAAATATTGAATATTGGTACTAAGGTAAGGACTGTTACATATATTATATAAAGACAGATGACTTTTATGAAGAAATGAAGGAAATGTTTCAACATTTTGATATTTCAGATTATGAAAAAGATAAAATATATAATATTCCACAAATAAAGAAAAAAGTTATTGGTGATATTAATATTGAGAATAATGTAAAAATGCAGAAAGAATTTATTAGATTGAAACAAATGTTGAAATTGATGTTAAGAAAGAGCCAAAGCCGTTAAAATTGGCGTTGTCAAAAATTAAATAACATTTGATGAGTGTAAAAATTGCTTAAAAAAATAAATATAGTATGGAAATACGAATCTAATAAGAAGTAAGATAAAATTTATTTTTAATTGAATCTAGAAAAAGAGCATCATGCCCTAAAAATGATACAGGAAATATTCTTGAAAATAGTATTGATATGCTCCCGCGGGGACATTATCAAATTGAAAGGAAATAAAAAACGTAACAAACATTAAATTTTTAAAATATTATAAAATATTACTCACGAAATTTCTTCTGTGATTCTCTCAGTTTTAATATCATGCCGTTTACTATCACCACATTACAAATTGTAGCTTCAATTGGCTTATCAAAATCTACTGTAAGTGTAAAATTAGAAGATTTCGATGTGAGCAATCAATAACATACAACGGTATTTCAGAAAGAAATTTATCTGGATTATAGTACATTTTATTATTACGAAAAGGAGCATCCAATTTGGTTTTTAAATTTCTAAAATCCTTATAAGAAATGTACATTTTGTCAGGTATATTATCACACACACACACACACACACACATATATATATATATATATATATATATATATATATATATATATATATTCCAATTCTCTTTTGGAAACACTTTGTTTCTACAATTTTTAATCGAAATATCTCTAACATACGAACGATCAAACATCGAAGCATGCTTATCCTGTTCTGGGTTTTGTTTTCGGTTTTGTTGAAAGCCAACATTTACATAATCTGGCATATTGTGTTGAATTGAATTAATCTTTTATATCAAACTGAAACGAATTTGCTCCAGTTGGTACAGTTTTTTCAATACATTGCCAACAATTAAAATTAATTGGAATTTCCGGTTTTTATAAAGTTTAGCCTAAAAATTCCATCGCCGTAATTAGGTTCATACTCAACAATTGGCCACATTATTTCAATTTTTTCAGTAACAATTTTACCAGCAGCTGAAACACTACCTACAGATCCGTCACTTTTTAATTTAAGTTGTCTGTAAACAGAATCATCATCACTAGAACTTCGAATAAATGCTATTTTGTAACCTCCTTTCCAATATTATATCATTACAATCTCTAACGAATCCGAACAAATACTTTAGTGGATATACAATCTCATTATCTTTATCTGACCTAAAAAAATAAAATGTATCTACACAACGGCCGTTTGCTACACCAGATAATTTTAGATTTGATGATTCTGATGATTATGCAAGTAACGCATGCTTTATAGTCGAAGTAATTCCGGGAATTTCAATACTCTCAATAATATTTCCATGCTTAGAAATTTCTATTTTTGAAAATTATAATGGAAAGTAATTATCACATAAATCAGTAGTTGAATATTTTGCATAAGTGTTATTATTGTATCTTTCTTACAATATAAATTGTTCATATACACAGCCTCATTCGGATGTGAAAATGCATCACAAAACGCAATATCAAATTCTATCAGTTGGAGGAAAAGTTTGACGTTTATAACTCTCAATTATTTTCTCACTCACTTTTATAGAAAAAAATATATTTCAAAAATTTTATTTAAAAATGTACAAGAAAATTGTTTTCATTTATCCACGAATTATGGCTGCTAACTAAACCTAACCATTTAACTAAAACCTTTATTTCCTTTCTTTTGAAAATCTTTTTCAGTTATGTAATCCTTATCATATTTAGTTGAAAGAAGCTCTTGTTAATAAACCGTACCTTTAATTGATTAATTTTGCAAATCTTTATTTATATATGTTATTGTATTTGTGTGCAATACTTAAAAAATTTCAAATACTTCTGTATACCAATTAAGAGTATATCGTTTTTCAAACAATTTCTTAGCTTTACTATAACGAACCTTATATCATATAGAACATTTTGGTTTGGTGATATTTCTAGGTATTTCATACTTATTTATTAAAATATAGGTTTCTTTCTTTTTATTTATATCAACAGGTTTCATTTAGATGGTTCTATGAATGGTATTATTGTAATCACTAATTAATTTTGGTAATATGTCTATCCATTTATAGCTTCCTTGTTTAGTGAAATTCTTCCAGATTTTCTGTTTTAAAGTTCGTTAAAATTTCTCGACAACAATAGCTTTCCTATCACAAAATGTTGAATAATGTATTATATTGTAATCACTCATTAATTTTTGAAATATTCTTTTCCATTATCAGTTCGCAAAAGTTTAGCTTTACAAGTGTTTATTAAACTTTTGAATGCTGTAGTTACATTTTCTCCTGATTTATTTTTAACTGAAACTACGCAAGAAAATTTGGGAAAACATCAATCACAGTTAACATATATTTAAATCCTATGATAATTTTTGAAACGCCTTTTAAAGAACCAAAGTCCATTTCAACTAAATCTGCTTGCCAAAGATCATCTATTGCAAAAGATAAAACAGCTTTTCTAGGATAATTCTTTCGAGATGGTTTATGAATTTCATTTGAAATTTATTGTTCAATATTCCCACCAATAAACATTCTTTTTTGTACCACAATTTATTTAAATGAATTTCATTATATGCATTTTTTTTTTGTTTGTTCATAAGAAATATTTGCACTTGGTGTATGTGTTTTATATTTGAGACAATAAATATTTAAATTATTAACACTCATTTAATATAATCCTAGACAACAGTTTTAGCCAAGGTTTCAAACAAAATGGTTTCCAGTGTTACGAACTTATGGAGCACAATCTCTGACGCCGGAACCTCGTGCATTTAACTGCGGAGCAAGAGATAATGCGTAACGAATTAGTATTCTTGGATAAATATTTACTCATAAAGTTGGAAAATACCATTATCTAGGATTGTCATTGAGTATTTTATCCATATTGGCTTCGAAAATAAAACGTAGAATTCAATATTGATGTTTTCAGCGTTTATTTATCTATCACGTCCTCTTAAGAGGTAATGAATATTTGAAGTGGACCAAATCGATTCCCTTAAGTGGTAATGAAAATATAAGGGGGAATGAATCACTCCTCCTTTCAAACGAACAACTAAACACTGGTTTTATTAATGAACCCGGACTATATTCCTTAATTACGAAATCAAAAATGAAACACAGAAAAATTTCAAAATTGGTTAACTGGAGAATTTTTACCATCAATAAGAAAACATGGTGATTATAAATTACAACAAGAATTCGAAAGTAAATTACAAATTAAAGATAGTGAACTTGAACGAAAAGAAAAAGAACTAAAAGAAGCTAAAGATAAAAATATAAAATGAAGGGTTGGGTGCAAGAACCAGGTAGCTCCACTTTTGTCAAAATACGTTTTATAACAAAACAATAATGAAAAAAATTGACACATGTTTTGGTGTAATAACGATGTAGCTCCATCGCTTTAGCTGGTTCCAACAAGAAGAAAGGAGCCACATACTAAAGCAACAGCTGCAATTGTGTTGCAATAATAATGCAGCTCCTGGAGCTACCTGGATATTGCACTCATGAAGTTCATGTATCTGTCACATGCAACGCTTCTGTTTAATCACAATTATCTTCTACCCCTTGTATTTAAATACTGACAGGAACACCAGATAGCACTACTTGTAACATATTACAACATATGTACAACTATCGTTGTGCCTTTCAGTAGATTGTTTTCTGATTTGATAGTAAAATGAGTGACACGTCATTGTTTGAATATTCCAGTGATGAATTTGTGCCTAACTCAGATGAAATTAGTTCAGATAGTAATACATCTGTTAGTGTGAGTAGAAAAACATCAAGATAACTGGTTACTGTTTCATTGCCTCGTGCAATAACTGAAGCTACAAAAGGAAAACGAAAACTGCGGTGCCCTAACCAATGGAAGCGGAATATCAACAAACGGAAGCGTGCAAAAGGAGAAAGTTATGTAAGTACAGCAAATAAAAGTGTTCCAGCTAGGGTTACGTGACGTCCATGTAAATGCATACACAGATGTTTTGAGAAGTTTAGTGATGATGAGAAGTCAAAAATATTATATTCAATCAATGAGTTAGCTGACAAAAGAGAAACAAGATTGCTATCTATACGGGTTAGTAACAGTTCGATCCATTGCACGCAGACGAAAGAAATCTGGTGGAGGGAAACCAAGAGAACATACGTATATGTATATAATTAAGGATGGCGAAAATGAAACACGTTTTTGCAAAAAGGCATTTGTATCTCTTCATGGAATAACATGCAGTAGAATAGAACGTCTTTGTAGTCACATATCTATCAACGTTACCGCACCTACGGATAAAAGAGGTCAGAACAATACAAGGCCAAATGAACTTGCAGTTGACTGTGTTAATGCAGTAATGGCACACGTACGCAGCTTCCCAAAACAATCTTCTCACTACAGCAGGACAGACAACCAGGAAAGATACTATCTTTCCTCACAACTAAGTATTCCTAAAATGTATAGGTTATTTTTGAAAAAGCAGGAAACAACAATGGAGCAATATTCAACTAGCAATCAGACTGAAGAATATAGCTCGACCAGTGTTCCCGCCAATGAAAACTCTATGCCCAAGTCTGTCAAACCGATAGTATCGTATGACATTTACAGAAAAATACGTTTTAGATAATTTTAATTTGTCTTTTGGAACTCCAAAAACAGACACGTGTCAGAAATGTGACAAAATAGAAAATACAATGAAAGCTTCCCTTTTCAATGAAAAAAAAAATGGGCTAGAATCTGAAAAGGCCGTGCATTTAAGAAAAGCCGAATGGTTTTACAAGGATTTAAAAGATAAAGTACGTGTTCCTAAAACAGATGTCTCTGTAGAAACGCTGACTTTTGATTTCCAACATAACCTTCCTCTTCCCATGGTGCCTTCACAAGATGTTTTTATAAGAGACAGCTATGGGTGTTTTCATTCTGCATATACTCTACAACAACAGGAAAGTGTTTCTTCTACCTGTATGATGAAAGTTCAGGAAAAAAGTCGCCAAATGAAGTAGTATCTTGCCTTCATGATTTTTGCAAAATACAATCACACCTAATGTCAAGACGCTGTACCTATTTTGTGACAACTGTGGTGCACAAAACAAAAACATTGTGCTAGTTCAGTTTTTCTATGCTCTAGTAAAAACTGGACATTTTGTGAAAATAGTACAATGGTTTCCAGAGCCCGGTCACCGTTATCTGCCATGTGACCGAAGTTTCGGTGTAGTGGAGAAAGAAAAACGTAAAAGAGAGAGACTGTATGTACCTGGTGATTATGGACAGCTCATATCCAGTGCGAGCTCTAGGTTTCAAGTTAAAATTATGAATCGTGAAAATTTTCTAGACTATAAAAGCGCATTTGCACAGTCTTTCAGAAAGAAGGTTGTAAGCGACAGCCGTGGCCAATTTACGATCTCAAAATATCGAGTGTTTACTCGCAGCAGGGAGTTTGTGGGTAAAGTCCAGTGCTCACTAACGAGTTCACAGATCTACACAGAAACATTTCCTTTGTTGAAAGAGAATGTTGTGCCTGCCTTTCCAAGCCAGAACGATCAAGCTCACTGTACACCATTGCCACTGAAGGCTGCCCAACTGCGTGACGTGTTGCAGCTTGCAGAGAGCTACGTTCCTCCTAGCGACAAGTGGTTCTACAACAATCTACCAAGGCAAGACAGCAACAATGAGAGTATGTCAGCCAGCGAGTAATGATTTCAGTTCTGCAGCTCAACAATTCTGGCTTATAAACCTGTGCATACACTTCCGTCATGTGTTTGGTATGGTAGACATTCATTGCTTTGACTTTCTGTAGCATTTTTGTACTGTGTTGTAACACAAATTTTGTAATATTGTTATGCAACACTTCACGTTAAATTTGAAAGAAAAACGCTATATTAACCAAAAAGATAATGGAATATCCATAAAACTATTTAAATTCTTAAGATTTTAAATAATATTGTAAAGACAAACATATTGCCTGCTACAATGTATGATATTACACTTAATGATTTAAGTAAAATGCCTTTCTTCAAGTGAAATGTCCTATAAAAATACTATTTACCTGTGTTGTCATGATATCTTAAAACATACTTTCGTATTTATTTGCGAACATTTTTGGGTGAGTAAAATTAGCGATTTAAGCTAATTTTAAAAGTTTACGAAATTTATTAAAATAGTGTTTTTATGCATGAAACAGGTGGCTCACAAATCTTTTTACGTATTAAAAAGTATACTTAAACAGGGAAACTACTACTTTAATTTCATAAAATTTCATAATTTACTATATCAATACAAATAAAAGAAAATACCTATCTTGAAAAAACAGGGGCTCTGCTTACAAACTGAAACAAAGTATTTATTTATTTTATTTCCCAATGCATTAAGAACTTAAACATAAACTATGTTGGGATTACATTTTAAACCGAAAACATTCTTATTAATATTTCTGATTTTCTAAACTGTCATAAGTAATATATTGATATGCTTTAAAATGTAATATAGCTAATAATGGAATGTCGATAGCTAATTTGTGGTTTAGAGTTATTTCCCAAGTAAAATGTTCAATATTGATTATATTTTTAAATAGCATGCCACCAAAACAACTTAAATACTTTGTTAATATATTTAACAAGAGTTTCATCTTTACTTGTGTTAATTAAATGATAATGTAATTATTAAATACAAGTAAAATAACAAAAAAGAGAATTCGATGCAAAAAACAGGTATGCTCCAAAATTAATTATTTAATTTTTTAAATACAAACTATGGTAAAACGACAATTTTTATGTGGTAACATATTTTAAAAAACTATCTTCTGAGGTTTTACACCCAAACACAAACCGACTAACTTCAGATGAATTTCACAATCAGTTTTTTTCACTTCCTGAAAACTTGGTAAAATTGGAACCACCTGTTTCTTGCACCCAGTCCTTCAAATTGAGTAAAACACATAAATATAATCAAAAATGGGAAGAATGATATTATATATATATATATATGTGTGTGTGTGTGTGTGTGTGTGTTGTTGCTACACATTTATTACACAAGGATCACTTTTACAAAATTGGAGGTACAAAAATAATAAAACTAATTCAACGTATAATACTGGCGAACACCCTGATAATAAATTTAAATATTACTATATGAAAGAATCTGTCAAGTATCGCACTAACGTAGAACTTTTTAAGTCAGCTTTTAAAACGTATATAAGAGAAAAAGAAGATAAAGATTATATAATATGAATTGTAATCATATAGAATATTACTTAAATATTTTTGTTTACGTTGAGGAAAAACTATTATTAAATGAGTTGAAGTAAAATGATGATGATGTTGTTGTTAGGGATAAATTATTTAATGGAATAATAATAGCTCCTCAAAAATTAGAACCTTTGAAAATAACTCGAGAAATAACAACCAAAGTTGGTAACATGATAAATGATAAAATTGTGTTAGATAATTTATATGAAGATAAATTAAATAACGCCATTCCTGAAGTTTATCATACTTTTGAAGATGAGGCTAATATTCAACGAAACATATTTGAAACTGATTTTTATTCTAAAGGATATGAAGTTAGGAGAAATACAAATAAATGGCATTGATCAATGGACGTGTTAAAATATGTTAATCCACAAACATAACATTTAAGTTTTAGTGTGTTAAAAAGGTTATAAGATATTTTGAGCCATTTGGACGTTTGAATGTAACGTTTGGACGTTTTAACGTAATGTTTGGACATTAACATTTAATTTAATATATTTTTATTCTACATAAATTATTAGGAAAAAAAAACAGAAATTAATTTCTAAGAAGGCGACAGCTAGTTAAAAAGTTCAAATATTTCAAAAAAGTTCAAAGAAGTTAAAAATAAATAAAATAGGAACAACCAACAACCTATGGTAGATGCAATTTGTTATTAGGCATAAAAATAGAGAAAGTTACAGATGAGAATAATAATTTAATTACTACACTTATTTCGGCTGTTGTGAAACCAATTTATAAAATATCCACCAACACATTTAGAAATAAATTTTGAAAGATAATTGTTTGCTGAGAAGGATAGAGATGAAAAATTAATGCCTGGTATAAATCCCCTAACTATGAAATAATTAATCATAGTAAGAAAGTTGCTAAATATGTAAATAACTGTGATGATTATAAATTTGGACTGAGACCTATAGAAGGAAGTAGTCAAAATATTGGTGATAGTGAAGTAACTAATTACGATACCGAACTTAATTTAAACGATAGGCAATGTATTGGAACGAATGATTTGTTGAAGTTGCTTACTCGTAATGATTATTCAGAAACAGATTATTCAGATGGTGTTTATGAAAACTATAGCCAAACACTGAAAGATACTAATGCAACTTTTCATGGTTATGGTAAAATAATGTGACCAAAATCTAGCGTAAGTATAAGTGGATAAATATTGTGAAACCTATTTATGATAGACTTAAAGAAGAAAGAAATCTGACATCACCATCAAGCCCACACACAGGAAACGGTATTAAAAATATACAAATCTTCCAAAAGAATATGATGGATGACGTTAGAAAACGCATTTATAAACTTTTAGTTATATATGGTGAAGAATATGCTATAAAAAAATAAATATCTAAACGAAATGGTTGGAATGATGGATATGTTGAATAACAAATTTAGTGATAGTGTTTTAAACAATCCTAAAGGAATTCCATATCTTATACGAGTATTAAGTATGATACCCCCTTCTTTTCGGGAATCAAAACATCATGGGAAAGGGTTACTAAATTATAAAATAAATTCTTTACCATTCGAGTTACATGCACCAGGATATCACTTTATAGGTCCTGGATTTAGACGTCGAGAAACATTAGAAAAAATGATAAACCAATAAATCCTCTACATGCTGTGGCAATGGAACATAATATTTCTTATTATCATAAAAATTTGGACGAATGACATGTTACTGATAAATAACTAGAAAGGAAAGCTTTTAAAACAGTTTTTGCTTCATACGCAGATTTAAATGAAAGGTTATGGACTGGTGTTACAGGGATCTGCAATGCACATAAAACGTAATCTTGGTTGGGGAATAAAAATATGAGAATATAATTTTTTACACAATCTTGTTAAAATTTTCATAATAATTTTAATAAATATTTTCTACGTAAATGAAGGTGAAAAATATTGTATTTTCATTGTCTGTTGATGAACTGAAGAATTTAAATATATATTCTTTTTTACAAAAAAAGAACTTGATCGTAAAAATAAAAAAAATTAAAAGACGGTAAAGGAATGAGTCTTATTATTACATTACCGCAGCTTAAGAAAATGACGAACGAGATGAAAACTGGTAGTGGCTTACACAAAGGTGGACTTTTGCCATTCTTTTTGCAGCATTATCAGCACTTGAACTTTGATTGGAGGCGCATAATCTATTGCGACATCTGGAATTATTGCCAAAATGAAAGAACAGGAATTATAAGAACAACAAAGACATAATTTGAAAATGGAAAAACTTGGAAAAGGAATTTAAAAATCACCACTTAAAAAAGAATGTGGGATAATAAATTTTGATGTTTCTAAAAATTATGGAACCCACTGAGTTTGTTATTGGAAAGAAAATAATAAAAATTATTTCTAAGATTCTTTTGGAGGCAATCCTCCTTGTAAATTAGTTGAATAATCTTAATGATAATATAACTTATAATGACGATAGAATACAAAATTTTGATGATGAAATTTGTGGTTGTTTATGTATTATAGCATTAGATCATCCGTCTCATAATTTTAAATATTTAAATACAATTTCTTTGTTAATAAATAATGGATATCTTTGGAAATGCGTTAAACAATTCACGGGTTGGTATAGGTTCAAAATATGATACATTTGTCAAAAATTTAGAATCAAAATATAATTATTTAGTTTTAAAAAAAGAATGTTGATGAAAAACTTTCAAAGATTAATAACACAATTTTAAATGTATTTTCTCCATTTAGAAACAGTTTTGACCTTACTAAGATTTATATTGGCGTTAAATGCCGTAGAGTTGTTTCAGTTGACGACCCAGTTTATAAAAAAGATATTGTTAACAAACAATTTTTAGATAAAGAGTTAAACCAAACCAATATAACAATTGATTTAGAAATAACTGAAAAATAAAATTTTTGAATCAATCATTTCCTGATTATGTTGATAGACAATTCGAGTCGATCATTACAAATATTATAGATTATTTTCGAAGGTTGTAAATGCATTTAGTTAGAAAATGTTATCCGAAAGGTAATAAACTTTGTTTGAATAAAAACTAACCTGAATTTGCCCTTATGATAGACGGGGAAGTAAAACAGATAAAAATATTACCAGAAATATTTAGAGATACGATCCGATTAGATTAAATTAGAAGTAATACTATAAATGTAGTATTGATGGCGTGGATCGTTAAATTCATGTATTATCTGGTGACAAGATATGTTTTACGATTCCACATTCTTTCAATGTGCAAGAAGGTACAATTGTGTTTATAGACATGATTTTGAAGAATATATATTTTTTAAATTAAAAAAATATATATATATTAAATACTGAATTTCTTTGGAAATGCTTATTAAACTAAATCTTGGTTTAAAACTCAAATTAAATAATTTGAATCAAAACATAGAAGCGATGTCACTGTTGATACTTCTGATTTTGTTAAAAATTCACAGTTTAATGATTTTGAAACAACATTGACTAGAAACAAAATATCCTTGGATAAGCTTTTCTTCCATACTTAGCACAAGATAATAATGCAGATTTTGAAGATAAAATACTAAGAAATGTGGCTAATCAAATTGCACTTAACGATGCTATAAATTTGGAATATTACCAAATTAATAGAATAAATATGATTAGTTTAGTCGGAAAATACAGTGAGAAAAAATAGTGTATTTGGGTAGTAATCAAACTGAATACATTTTATGATGAATGGAACTGCAAATGAAATAAGAATTAAACCTAATGAGTACAAACAAACTACTGAATTATATCGTACGGCGATTTATCCTAAAACTGGACTTCCAAAATACGAAAAAACTGATTAGTTTAAATTGTTTGATTTTAAAGAAGATGGTATAATATAATTTTAAATTAAAAAAAATAAATTATGTACCAAATAATATTACTGTTGTTATTTAAATGGCAAAGTTTTATGAATATCATTAAGCCTTTAGAAATGCTTTAATTTTATTACGATATTTACCCTCATTTACCTTTGGTGTCATATCTATAGCAATAAAACCATAGTCTTCATCCAAACATTTTGAACAATCTTCTCTGAATGTTTTAAATGACATATAAACATCAACAGAATCACTATGAATACGTTAAGATTTGTATCGTCTTCTCAAAATATACAAAGAAATTTGGCATTATCTGTTATTCATTATTTCGGCACTTTTCAGTAATGTGAGTGAAATAAAAACAATCTATATTTTTATGTCTGCCGTGAGGAATATAATCTCTTATCATATCTTGATTATCTAGAATAACATCATCAAAAAACAACAGAATCGTTACACCAATGATCAACATCAACCATTTCTTCATTCGAAGGCAAAATATATGCTACTGGTTCTTTGATTATTTTGATTGCTGCATCGGATCTTCTCTTATAGCTAAATATTTGGTTGATCTAAACTTCTTGAACAAATGTATAGAATACCAAAATTTAACCGTCCTGGGGCATATATAAAATTTTCTATCATTAATGTTGTTTACCCACAATTACTTGAGCCAACAATTAAACAACAAATATTATCCGGTAATAATTCTCAGTGACATTCTGTTGAAATTATATTTTAAGGCATTCTTATTTTAATATCCCAATCTATATTTTAGCTTTAGTAGTCATTTTATTTATAATATTGCTTTTTTATAATAAATTAGTAAAGTTATTAAGTTGTCGGGTAAGAAATTACCTTAAATAATTTATTTTATTATAAATTATAAACAAAATAATTCTCTGGGTTTAATTTAGTTTTACACTACTTATTTGACACTTAATATTACATAAGAAAATAATAAGTTATATTTTATAAATGTGGTGGAAAAAGTGATAGAATTTCCAATTGGTCAATACATTGTAGAGGATCTTGAAAATGTTATTAAAACTATTTCTACATTTAACAAGATACCTGCTGGTGAGAAAAAATTAATAATGTATCTATTGAATCAATTAAAATAAGGAATAATGACATTTAAAGGTGTTTTTTATCTGTTGTTCGATAAAGAAGATTCAATTGGTAAAATTTTAGGTTTTACTAAAGAGTTAGAAGAAAATAAAGTTAATTATGCTAAGAAAATACCTAAAACTACTAAATTTGAAACAATTGATACTTTAAACACGACGAATATAATCATAGAAAATATTAGTATTGTAGCTTTATTTAAGCCTAGTGTTTCTATTGGTGAAACAATTTATTATGAACCACATCATTCATTATTTTTTTCCAATACAAACATATAAACTTAAAAATATAGTTCTGGAATTAAGTGACGAGCATAACAAATTGATAGATTTTGATTCTTCTGAAATAACTGCAACATTAGACATGCGACAATGGTTATAGTAATGTAACTTAAGTATCAAGCTGAGAATTAAAAAATATATGTTTATTTTTTAACTAACTAAGTATGGATAATTTTTCTGTAGAAAGTGTTATGAAAGATTTAGCAAAAGAATATTCAAATTTAATACTTCGAATTTGGAAATGTGTATTTAAACTTTTAATTAGACTATGTTGTGCTCAGCATAAAAATATGTAAACTATTTTTTTTATTGAATGGAACAAGTGTTTGAAGTTTTAGATAAACATTATATTGATTACAAATATAATTTTGTTAACTGTTTTGTTCGGGAAGAAAGTGATTATTCAAATATCACAATAACTGTTGATAAAAATGGTATGGAATTGAAAATCTGGGAAGATGTAAAATTTGAATTATTTTATGCAGATTTTTGTAGGTTTTGTGTTTTAATTCCAAATTTTCATAAATTTCAAATAAAATTTCACAACAGAAGTAGTCACTGAACATTTATATTTATTAAAAAATAGTTTTTTATTTCATTTACGATCATTTGCGTTCCTTAATTTTTAGCAAGTTTTATCTCCTTTTACGGTGACTTTATAAAAATGTCTTGATAAAAAAATTGTGAACAAACTGCCTTAATATTTTAATTACTCAAGGGAATGTTTTTGTGTCATTTTTCAGCACGAAAAAGGGACTTTGGCATCGAACATACAAACACTATCTACTAACGTATGACTGCCCATTGTCTTGATTTTTTTCAAAACATTTCGTTACAAAATTTTTGAGTTTTTTACACCAATGCGAAAAGAAATAACCCAGTTCGGCGTTAAGCTAGGCATGTACATAACGTTAATTTAAAACTAGGTTTGGCCCTTATTCTTAAATACCAAAGAAAATGTAATTTTTCCATATTTCATAAAAATACGAAAATTTTACAGTTAAAATGACGAACAACAATAAACCTGCCATAATTCATTTACATTAGCATCTTCCTTGTATATTTCGATTAATAAGTTGTCCTGTCTGGTATCGAAAGTTTGCTCCGTTTTATTAGTGCACAGCGCTGCTGAGAAAGTAACGATAAATATGTACAAGAATCTTACAGTTATGTAGTTGCATGCAAGAGTTTGTACGTGATCACTAAGTTAAGACAAGTACAACTAATACATGAAGTCAAGATGAAAACGTCTCTATAGATTGCCTCATCAGAATAATATGAAAGCTAAATAGAATGCAGTGGTCTTATGTGTGCGCAAACATTTACCCAGACTCTAAAGATATTCCTGCTGAGATGCAAGCCGCTACAGGTCTACTATATATCGCAGTGTATTTACTTATATGTTGTTGTGCATTTAGATTCTCCAGCCACCCCCTCCCCCCAAATTACGTATGTGTTTTATTGTTTTCACTAATCCAAACAAGACGTTACTAATTTAACTAATAACTAATGAGTCGACATTTTCTCAATAAACTGTAGGTGCAATTTACCCATAAATTTCAAATCGGTCATGTATCCCGGAATCATGACTGTAATTCTATCTTCCAGCATAATGGGCGTACGTTAAATTTAATTTGATAACAATAGCGTCAGAAATTAAATTTGGTTACAATCGACTCAGAAGTTACAGTAATACATGTAACAAACACTATGAATACATGTCGTGAAATCATAGAAATTTGGGAATGTTCATAGTTAAACACACAATCAAAAATTTCCATTAAAGTCACTTTACCATACATAGTAACATTTCTGTACTGAATTCGATACAATTTAGAAAAATTGTCCCGGAAATGTTTACGTTTAATCAAAGTATTTTTAAGAACCAATTTTTTCAATAACAAATCAACTATGGCATGAGCAAAATAACTTCAACGCTCGTCTCTGTACTAAGTACTACATGTATCTCAAATGTAATGAAGCACAGATATATTCCTTTGAATATCTCATGCAATGAAGACATTTTTAAATAGCTACCATTAAGATAACATGAAGAGGGCGTTGATAAAATACAAAAATATCAACTCACTGCAATATGTTGTACAGTTATGTGTACCAAGTTAGATACAACTTTGAAAAATGTACTATCTATAACTCGTGTTGTAAAAAAAATTTCAAATAGGCACCATTTTGAAAATACGATGCCGGCATGAACAGAAAACATGAAATTCAAGACAGCTCACTAAGTACTAAGTGTGTTATAACGTTGATAAGATTCAGAAAAATGGTCATGCGGTAGTTTTCGAAACGTAAAACACAAACCACCAAAATACGTCACAGATTATGTTCACAAAGACGGGTCACACAAAGTGTCAGTTGTAGCACGGCTTAAGTGTTTGAAGTAGACAACGGATATGTTCTGTAAGCCTTTAATTCCATAGAATCTGCAAGTCGTTTATATAGAAAATAATGGTTCACTTCGTCATAGACACACTTTGCACACATAATTGAACTACCAGTACTCATAGCGGCTACAATAACTTATAAACACTTTTAAATACAGGAGCAGACAAGCGCGTCAGTCTGCCGTGAATTATAACAAAATGACTCGTTCGAGAAAAGCAAATCGTAGATTTACGTACAGGTACTTGAAGAGCAGTTCAAATTAAATAACTTACAAAATGTTTTTTTCAGTTCATAATTGATCCATGCATGAGCATTTCATAAAGAAATACATTTTCATTTCTTTATCCCGCAGCAGCAAACTAAGCTGTTCCTCACCACGGGTAGGTATAAAGGTATGATAGATGCTGACGAGCCGGTGTTCCGAGTACTAATGAATGTGGTCATGTGATGTAGAAGTGAAGTGAAGGTCTCGACACTAACAATCACTTGTGTTGGCTTCACCTCAGCAGAAACCTGACCAGGACAGGTGCGTGTACGTGGTTGTTAAACTCTGTAGTTCTGGTTTCTTCGACGTGGAAGGGTCACTTAACATTCCTCTGCAGACTTGTTTGCAACCAGCTCGTCGTTACCTCCAGCCTTGTTCTCACCAGTGCGACTCACACTGGACGCACCACTGCGTGAATACAAGGTCAAATAAAGTTATCACCACTCGCTTTCTTGTCTGTTTTCTTCTCTGTTCGGTACGAATGTCGCTTGTTGAAAATCTAATACGAAAAAGAAGAAAAAAAGTTTTATTAAAAAAATTAATACACCGCGTTTTTAAATCAAAGTGCAAAGTATAAGACAACTTACGCCATTAAAATACTTGTAGTATTTAAAACAAAAGAAATAGTGTGGGGCGTATGCAATATATTATTGATGCATGAATAGTTCACTCAGTCATAAACATTTTATTGAACTGCAAATTATATAAACTGTTGTGCGAGTTTTCTAAACAACAGCCAATCTGCACATTGTTTCCTATTGCATCTGCTCTACGGATTAAGTTTAAATCTTACACATATTTTGGTCGGAGAAATTAAATATACGTTTTAGTCCGTTTTAAAACGTGGCATGCGAAATGTTTTATTGCAATAATTACCCTGAGAACGTATGTGGCAATAGCGTAGGAAGGCCGAATAGAACAACAAACAGTGAGAGGAACATTGCAAACCACAGACCCTCGTACTATTTCATGTCGGTGTTGTAATTTTATTTCTTTGAAACCAGAAAGTAATAAAGTAAAATAACTTTAAAACACATTTATGATTATTATTGGAAGAATGCAGAGTTGTACATTTGTCTGAACATACACACCCCGATGGTGTTCTGGTTCCATTCTCTGTGCGTATATTATGATAATTTTCACATGGGAATATATGGAGGATGACGGTTTAGTTGTTATATAATGGCCAGTTTTCTCACTGAATTCATCCCTCCCCCTTGGCCTCACACACACCCGTCCACCCTCTCACAGGGCGTGGCATGGATCTACGTCCGCCCAGTTCAGGATTACACAACAACAAGCCTAGTCCTTGGGTACACTCCACTTACCACATTTATAATTTATTTGTAGTAGGAGAAAGTGCACTAATATAGTCATACTTACAGTCTTATATACAAAAGAAAAGAGTTTTTTTTAATGTAGGTATGTAAAAATCATAAATAATCCGATCTAAAATTTCTACGTTTTCTTAATTTGTAGACTCTATTCGATTTGCAGTTATTCAGTGAATACAAATCGTATAATTTCTCGTAAAATAAAACCATTATCATAAACCAAATTTTGCTTGCTGAACTTTATATCTGCAATATTTTTGATAAAAAGGTTGGAAATAATAATACATATATATTTTTTCAATTGTAAAATCTAGACGCGCGAAAATCGATGAGAGTCTAGGCTATATTAAAAAATGCTTACGTTGTATTTCAATGAAAATAATGTTTTATTTGCCTTTTCCCCGCATTCAGGTTGAAGCCTATGCGTCCTTACATAGTCTATATTTCGAATATCGGTAATAAGTGGACTACACTTAACTGTATTCTTGCTACAGAATATATACAGTTATGTTTCAATTATTGTATGAATAAGTTAAAACAAAAATTTATAAAAGTCTCTTTACGTACACGACCAAATTTTAACAGAGCGAGTGCTTATATGTTTTATTTATTTGCTACATAAATAAACATCGCAACTATTTATGCGCACAATATTTCCTTTAGTTATTGTTTATGTCCTAGGACGTAATAGCTGTGAGCATCCAAAGTTTTACCTCACATAGATTATTGAAGAGTAACTTACTCTGATGTATTGAAGCATAGTAACGGAACGTTTGCTGTGCGGCTCGGTGTGTACGGTGCAATAACCGGAGTATGGCCAGCTTCCACAGAGGAGCCAACTGACCAGATGTCAAGGTCCAGCAACTATATAAACCTGGCGTCTCCTCCAGGGAAGATGCAGTCTTCTTGAAACACTCACAGACCTCACAAACTGCAGACATCCGCCATCATGACAGCACGCTTGGTAAGTCTCAGCAAAGAACGTCTTCGAACCCACAACACTCCTGCCTTTGTTCCAATCGCGCTTCTTACCTTTACAACCCTATAAAAGAAAGCTGATTATTAGACATTTATGTATTCTGTTGTGTTTGTATTAGGGTACTTATACCATGTGATCGCTTCCGAAAATTTGCTTAGATATCAACAATTCTTGCCGAAACACCCAACTATGTTTACGTAGTGTTGGTGTTTAAGTATAACCCACGTGACTCTCGTGTCTCCGCTAACAAACCAACTTTATTAGCTAACCAAAAACTTCAGTGAATGCCTCATTGGTAAGTATAAAGTTTGACAGTCATGTGATCTGTTTAATATTTCTCTCAAATATTTCATAACCGAGGCTTAAACACACCAAAGAGGCGAGCATAAGTTGGAATAGGAAACACATAAGAATATAATTAGAACTCGTTCAATCGCTCTTGTAATGTTCCAGTTTCTTAAACTGATATGCGCTGAGAAATATGTCAGAAGGCAATGCGACTCTCAAGAACGATATAAAACTATGAGACAAGATGGCCGTGGCAGGGAGATTTCTCTTGTGTTTTCCAATTGCACGTTTATAGTTGTATTTCACCACAGAATCCAGAGATCGTTATCGATGACATATTTGCGCCAAACCTAATTAAACATAATAAACCCTAAGATGTACTTATGTAAGTTGACTTATAAGGGAATATCGATGCAATAAACTCATCAAACCTAATTAAACTTGTGATATATTAAAGCTTTCGAATTTTTAATGTTACCAAATGTTAGACATGTACCATAAATTATAATGCTTATTTATACTTATAGAAGTGTAAATAGGTGGATTCGAACACATTAACCTACGTTCAAAAAATTCCATGAAAAAGCTTCAGAATTTCGCCAAATTTAATCAAATATAAATCACAATTATCTCTAAAATTTCAGATGCACTCATTGCTGAACATGTAACCAGTGAACACAATAATAAAACATAAAAAAAAAACTTGACGAAAATTCCTAAAATTTTTAATAGATTATATTGAGCTAGTTCGAAAGTAAACATAAGAAATTTTACCTCAAATTGTAAAATTTGATGCATTTTTACTGGAGTCAATTGCTTCCAGCCCATATTTTGTGTTTTGAGTAACATGAAATTTCTGATTATTATTCATTGAGTGATACGTGAAACTCGTTTGTACTTTCAACTACGCCTGTATACCCGACTACTCATAAGTTTTGCATTTTTTTTCTATTTTAGTAAAATTGTTATCTAACTACATCACTGGATATCCGAATATTACTGCGTTATCGTTTCACGCCAGAATTGCGTACAAAAATTAAGAATATCACTACATATACGTGTTTTATTTACGCATAATTAAAGTATTGTTATCTTAAAGTCTAATATTCGTCAAATTAAATGTCGATACATTAACACATTGGTGTCATAACGCCATATTTCATGTTGATTTAAAGTGCTGAATCACACATTTTTACTGATATGCATGTTTATGTGCTAGTTTTACAGTGAGCAGTCATGAATAATTGTTTGAACGCACACTGAGTGTATTCAGAAAATGTATCCACATTGAAATACAGAATTTAAAAAATTTACGTATTAATATGTATATACATATATATATATTATATATATATATATATATATATATATATATATATATATATATATATACAGGGTGAGGATGCTAACTGTTTAAAGCTCCCCGCAGTGACACTGGGGACTCCGAGACAAGTGATTCGACACAGGACATGTAGGGTCCAAACGGACGGGAAAGGCCCGAAAATTCGCCTTCAAGTTTCCATGACGTCACATCCGGTGTGTCCGCATCAGGCGCGTACGAACGAGTATTCAAAGGAGTTCCTTCGA